>ML397338.1:1124-39712 GCA_005239525.1 Nicotiana knightiana | reverse complement strand
AGCTATATTAATATCACAATAGGTTTATTCCCCAACGGGTTCCACAAGAAATTAGCTAAACATATTCAAAAGAAAAAAATCTAAAATAACTTGCATAATTAAACTACAAAGTAAGGAAGAAAATATGTACAAAATTGATGTTTTGCCTTTGATCCACTCTAATCTCGAATCTCTGTGTATCTCTGTGAATCTCCCTTTGTAGTTGTGTTTTAGGAGTCTATTTATAGGTTTAGGGTGAACCCTAACCGTGTAGGAGACTTCTATTTCAATTAGAAAACACTTAAACCCGTCAAAACTCGATTTCTGGCCGACTGGGGACCCTGGCGTTTGGACCCAAACGCCTGGCTAACGCCAGGCTAGGGCTGGCGTTTCAGCCCAAATGCCTGGCTAACGCCAGGGTAGGGCTGGCTTTTCAGCCCAAACGCCTGGATAACGCCAGGTAGGGTCAGGGTGTTTGGCTCTGTCGCCCGGCTATCGCCCGGGTGTCTCCTTTCGCGTATTTTTCGACGTATTTGCATCCTTTTAGCTCCGTTTCCATCTCCACTTCACCTACACATGAAATAAACTCCATTAAGCACATAACAAGTGTAATTTTATCATTAATGCGCATAAAATGTAAGGTATATCACATGTTAAACTATGCAATTTAGTCTCGCATCAAGTATCCCAATAAGGCAAATGGTAACTTCTCATGCCACTGCTTATGATTCTCTACCATCTTCCTTAGTATCTTCCTAATGTTCTTGTTGGCGGCCTCCACGACTCCATTCATTTGGGGCCGATATGCTGTGGAGTTTATGTGCTTGATTTTGAAGGTCTCGCACATGTATTTCATTAGATAACTATTGAGATTGGCGGCATTGTCAGTGATGATGGATTGTGGAACCCCCAATCGGCAAACAATATGATCCTTGACAAAATCTGCGACAACTTTCTTGGTTACAGCTTTGTAAGATGCAACTTCAACCCACTTTGTGAAGTAGTCTATGGCTACTAGAATGAACATTTGCCCATTTGAATCAGTAGGCCCGATCGGTCTGATGACATCCATTCCCCAGGCGGCAAAAGGCCAAGGTTCACTTGTTGCATTGAGTTTATTTGGCGGCACCTATATCATATCTGCATGTATCTGGCACTGATAACATTGCTGGACATACCGGATGCAGTCTGTTTCCATAGTCATCCAAAAGTATCTGGCTCTAAGTATCTTCTTGGCTAGGATGAAACCATTCATATGTGGGACGCAGGTTCCAGCGTGTATATCTTCAAGCAGTTTGGAGGCTTCCTTGGCGTCAACACACCGTAATAGCCCTAGATCTGGATTTCTTCTATACAAAATTCCTCCACTCTGGAAGAAATGGTTAGACAACCTCCGAAATGTGCGTTTCTGAGTATGGTTTTCATGCTCTAGGTATTCTCCTTTCTCAAAATATTCTTTGGTATCGTGGAACCATGGATTCTCGTCTGTTTCTTCTTCAACATGAACACAGTAAGCCGACTGATTATGAATCCCTACCAGAAAAGGATCGATAAAATTCTTTTCTGGGTGTTGTATCATGGAGGACAAGGTGGCCAGTGCATCTGCGAACTCATTCTGAATTCTGAGGACATGCCAAAATTCTATCTTCGTGAATCTCTTCATCATATTTTGTACGTGATGCAGGTATGGTAGTATCTTGGTGTTCTTTGTATCCCATTTTCCTTGTACCTGGTGTACCATCAGGTCTGAATCACCAATCACCGGCAATTCGTGGATATTCATGTGGACAGTCAAATTGAGCCCTAATATGCAGGCTTCATACTCCGTCATATTATCGGTGCATGGAAACCTGAGTTTTGCAGACACCGTGTAATGCTGATCGGTTTCTGACACCAAACCGGTACCGACTCCTTTGAAATTTTCAGCTCCATCGAAGAACATTCTCCACCCGTCGTAGGCTTCAGCAATATCCTCTCCTACGAATGACACTTCTTCATCAGGAAAATACATTTTCAATGGTTCGTATCTTCCTCCTGCAGGATTTTCCGCAAGATGATTTGCTAATGCCTGCCCCTTGACTGCTTTCTGAGTTACATAGATGATGTCAAATTCACTCAACAATATTTTCCATTTGGCCAGCTTTCTTGTAGGCATAGGCTTCTGAAAGATGTACTTCAAAGGATCCATCCTTGATATGAGATATGTGGTATAAGAACAGAAGTAGTGCCTCAACTTATGGGCTATCCATGTCAGAGCACAGCAAGTGCGTTCCAGCAGAGGGTACCGTGCTTCGTAGGGTGTGAACTTATTACTCAGATAATATATGGCCTGCTCTTTTCTTCCTGTCTCGTCATGTTGTCCCAATACATAACCGAAAGCCCCATATAGTACGGAAAGGTAGAGTAGCAGTGGTCTACTAGGCTCTGGCGGGACTAGGACTGGTGGTACAACTATTCTTTGATTTTGTCAAAAGCTTTTTGGCAATCTTCAGTCCAACTGGTTGCGGCATCCTTCTTCAGCATTTTGAAAATCGGCTCACATATTACAGTTGATTGTGCTATGAAGCGGCTGATATAGTTGAGATGTCCCAAGAAACTCATCACGTCCTTCTTGTTCTTTGGCGGTGGTAAATTCTGGATTGCCTTGAGCTTTGATGGGTCTAACTCAATTCCTCGGCGGCTGACGATGAACCCTAACAATTTTCTGGCAGGAACTCCAACGGCACATTTTGCGGGATTCAGTTTCAGGTTGTACCTCCGCAGTCGGTCAAAGAACTTTCTCAAATCTGTTATGTGATCTCCGGACTTCTTGGATTTGATGATGAAATCATCCACATATACTTCTATATCCTTGTGTATCATGTCATGGAAAATAGTCGCCATGGCCCTCATGTAGGTGGTCCCAGCATTCTTTAAACCAAACGGCATCATTTTGTAACAGTACACTCCCCATGGTGTAATGAAAGTTGTTTTCTCGGAATCTTCTTTGTCCATCCAAATCTGATGATAACCCGCGAAGCAATCAACAAAGGATTGGAGTTCATGCTTGGTGCAATTGTCGGTCAGTATGTGTATATTTGGTAATGGGAAATCATCTTTGGGACTTGCTCTATTTATATCCCGATAGTCAACCAAGTTGGATATTCAGCTACCTTGAGGACCTTAGCTTTTATTTGCTTGGTGACTGTTTCCTTGATTTTCAGACTCATGTCTGGTTTAAACTTCCTGAGTTCTTGCTTTACTGGTGGACACATCGGATTGGTAGGTAGCTTATGAGATACAATGGATGTGCTCAATCCAGTCATATCATCATACGACCATGCAAAAATATCTTTATACTCTCTCAGGAAACGAGCATATTCTTCCTTCTCTGATGGTGAAAAGTGAATGCTTATGCGGGTTTCTTTGAGTGTTTCAGAATCTCCCAAGTTGACTATCTCAGTTTCGTCCAGATTGGAATTAGGCTTGTTCTCAAAATTCTCAACTTCTCTGATAATTTCCTTAGGTATCACGTCTTCTTCCTCTATCTCTTCCGAGTAAGTATCCTTATGTTGCATTGTCTCATTACATGTCACAATCGTCGGTTCATCAAGATAAGAAATAGTAATGTTGTAGCGAGAAATATATGAAAGATAATAATAATAAAACATCAAGCCATTGATAAATATTAAAATGTCAAACAAAGCGATTTTTGATGACTCAAACAATGTTTTCCAAAGAGAAACACTGAGATAAAATAAAAATGTTTTTAGACAAAAATGCTCAAGAAGAATTGTTTTCAGAATAAATGACATTAGCAGCCATGCTACCCGGGGACTCGTCGGGCGCTTAATGGTGTGGCTTCCAATTTCTGAGAACAGCTCCCTTCTCTACTGTCTGGATGACGAGGCCTTCTACCTCCTCCTCCTCAACTATTACACTGCAATCCATGTCTTCCTATTCTGAGAATAAATTCCTCAGACCAGCTAGCACCTCGTCCTCTTTGGATCCCCACATCATATCAGCTTGATGGAAAGATTGGCTCAAATGCGGTATTGGATATTCAAGAGGATAGTAAGGATTGTGCCATGGTGGCAACCAATTTAGATACTCATTACAGGTGTACTGATATCCCAATCCAAAGTTCGTGCCATGACGTTTTAGCTGTATTGGCTTGGCAATACCTTGGAGATTCTTCCCGAGCCCTTTACCGGGTTCATACCCTGACCATGCTAGTATGCTTTCTATTTTACTGATCAACCACTTGTATTTCTCAATTGCATTGACGCGCTCGATGTGATGATAGGTCTCTCCACCCAATTTCCTTCTATTTTCCACGACCGGAACAGTTTGATTGGTATAAATGGGGTTACTCCCGTTTCCATGAATGATCACCTCCTGATGATTCCATTCGAACTTTACAGCCTGGTGCAAAGTAAAAACCACATCTCCAACGGCATGCATCCAAGTCCGTCCCAAAAATAAGTTGTACGAGGGGGATATGTTGAGTACTTGGAATTCGACATCAAACCCAGTCAGGCCCATTTGTAAGCAATGATTGATTTCCCCAATCGTGGCCCTTTGAGATCCATCGAATGCTTTCACGTTCAAAGTCCCTGCCCGTATTTTATGTAATCCTTTGCCCAATCTCTTCAGAGTTGTCAATGGACAGATGTTGATACTGGAACCTCCATCTATCAAAACCCTGGCAATGAATTTATCTTCGCATTGTACCGTGATATGCAACACCTTGTTGTGGCTTAATATTTGTGGTGACAATTCGTCTTCATGAAAAGTGATTTTATGGCTCTCCAATACTTGTCCTACCATGTTAGCCATTTCCCTGCTGGTGATATTGTTGGGCACGTAAGCTTCATTTAATACCTTCATCAAAGCATTCCTATGTGCTTCAGAATTCTATAATAGTGATAAAATGGATATCTGAGCAGGGGTTTTGTTCAGATGGTCCACTACAGAATATTCTCTTGCTTGCACCTTTCCCCAAAGATCATCCGGGCCAGTTTCAATGATGAACTGCTTGGAAGCAGCTTCTTTACTTGTTCTCCCTAAGTGCTCAGGTGTGTAAACTCTACCAATCCTGGCCATCCCTTGTGCGGCACCAGCTTCTTCCATTTTAGCCTTTCGTTTTCTCCTGGCCTCTACAACATAGTCCTAGGGTACAACTTTTGACTTAAAGGATGGTGCGGGTGCTACCGTCACTGTGAAGGGTGTGGTCACTTCTACTTCAAACGGAGCAGGTGTAGCTACAAGTGTTGTTACTTCTACCTCAAACGGGGTCGGTGCGGCTACTTCAACTTCGACTGGTGGCTGTATCTGCATCACAATAGGAGTAAGAGTGACTGTAGGCTTCTTGGGGTCATCCCCTTCTCGAATAAGCCCAATTAACCCTTCCGGGTCCTATTCTTTGTCAGCCTCTATCCCATTCACCCCCTCGCCCCTGTGATCTAGGAGGGGATTGTTGCGGACGTTAGGTGTATCCTCCTTTTCTTGTATGACCTTGGTATCAATTAATGTCTGGATCTTGTCTTTCAAAGTGCGACATTCATCGATGGTATGACCTTTTATGCCGGAGTGGTAGGCACATGTTTTATTTGGATTGACCTATTGAGAAGAGTTGTCCATGGTAACAACGAGAATAGGGGTGACATATCCAACAGCTTTCAGTCTCTCGTATAATTGGTCGATAGGTTCAGCAATAGGGTCATATTGTTTGGGCGGCATGCGGCCGAAATTTTGTCTGGGTTTCTGATAGTTTTTGGTGAGCTGGTGGTGAGTGGTAATATGTTGGATGGGTGTTATAAGTATGGAAGGTGGTGGCGGGCTGTGGATATCTGGGAGGTGAAGGCTGATATGTAGGTGGAGGTATTTGATATGTAAGAGGATATTTTGGACCTTGGGCCACCATCACGACCCCTACTTCTTTCTTTTTGGATATACCTCCTAACTGCAAAGCTTTGTTCGTAGCCTGTAATGCCTCAAAATTAGTTACCATTCCGCTCTTGATTCCTTCTTCAATCCTTTCCCCTAATTTGATGATGTCAGAGAATTTATGATTCTCGATAACCATTAAACTTTCGTAGTATTGTAGATCCTGGGCTTAGAGAAAGAACTTGTTCATCTACTCTTTTTCCAATGTCGGCCTTACTTTCGCAGCTTTCGATCTCCACCAAGTAGCATACTCGCGGAAAGTCTCTGTTGGCTTCTTCTTGAGATTCTGTATATAGAAGATGTATGGTGCATTCTCCGTATCAAACCTGAACCGATTCATGAAATCCGATGCCATGCTTACCCAACTGACCCATTTATTTGGATTTTGACTGATGTACAAAGATAGGGCGTCTCCAGTGAGGCTCCTCATAAATAATTTCATGCAGACCCTTTCATCCTTTCCAAATCCGACGAGCTTGTCACAGTATGTCCTTAGATGCACCTTTGGGTCACCTGTTCTGTAAAACATCTCGAACTTGGGAGGTTTGTAACCCTCTGGCAGTTCTATTTCCGGCTGAATACACAGATCTTCATAGTTCAAACCTTCAATGCCTTTACCCCCTTCGACACGTTGGACTCGGCTTGTGAGATTCTTAATTTCCTCTGCTATATTATTGATGAGCATGTCCTTCTTGGTGAGTTCTGGTGTATATGGGGTTTGTTGAGTGGGGTGAGGTAGAGTTTTTACATATATGGGGTTGTTCTGATGGATACCGGGGATTTGGATGTAGTGGTGATCATTGGTTGAGTTATGCGGATCGGGGGTAGGTTGCGGTGTATTTTGAGGGGTGTGATAGGTAGTAGTTTGTGGATACTGAGTTGGATGATGTTGGTGCTTAGGGGGAGTTGGTACTGGTGGAGGATTGGGATTTTGGGGAGGTGTTGCGTATTGATGAGGTGCGGGAGGATTTTGTGGATGTTGGTTCAATGTGCTTTGAGGAGGTGTTGGGTTTTGGGCATTATGTTGGTTAATATCTAGGACGTTTAAGGTGAGGGAGAGGTTTTCCATGTTGCGGACTTTCTCAAGTTCCCCTTGTAATTCCAGTATTTTCTGCTCCAATCGTAGGACCAAATCATTATGTGCCGGAGTACTCCGACTATCTGAAGTTCAAAATTTTCAGCCTGCGCAACGTTGTCTTTCCCGATACCGCTCATATCATTCATCTTAGCTTTTCCCATAATTTTACGATCATTTAGAGGAGGGGGAGGTGGAAGACCTCTGGATCTGGTATGATATACTGATGATGCCAGTATGCACGAACCAACCTTAGGGGATGAGAATAATCAAAACAAAGAAAAGCAAAAAGGTAAACAAGTCAGTAGGGAATTTTGGAAGGATATTTGCAGTATTTAAACATGTACTGCAGAATCATAAATTTGTGTCCTAATTTGGGACCTCATTGTGCCTGAGGTAGGCCTAGCAACACTGTCACGACCCAAAATCTACTAAGGTCGTGATGGCGACGTACACCATCGTCAGGCAAGCCAATCATTAATAAGTTAAAATAAATTCCTGTTTTAGCATTTATGAAAATCATTGTCACCCTCTTTTTGGCTTCGGCCAAACACTTTTTCTCGTTGGTCGAGATTTCTACCTTTCACTTTATAACATAATAACTAAATAAAAATCCGGTAAGTAAATACAATGGTTTAAATATTCTATTTCAGCAAAATATATCCCACCACATCCCAGAACCCGGTGTCACAAGTATATGAGCAAATTCTAAGAATTTCACAAATACTACAAGCTTGTCCAATATACAAATTGGACAAGGGATTTAAACTAGAAATAAATACAATATGAGGGAGACTCTGTCAGCTGCGGATCGCCTCCGGATGATGCAGCTTGCCTAGGTTTCCAACCAGCCATGTCGCTATGAAAGTACCTGTGCAATAAAAATGCACAGCAAGTGTAGCATGAGTACAAAAATAACGTGTACTCAGTAAGTCGCCCGCTTAACCTCAAAGAGGTAGTGACGAGAGGTCGAATTAGACACTCACTAAGGTCGAACAAATTAATTTAACAGAATATGATGAGCACGGTAGGCATTTAAAGGTATTAAAGCAGCAAATATCTAAGGCTCTGAAATCCAAGTAAATACTGGAAGTAAATTAACGGTTACTACTTCCTCATTTTCCCCCAAACATCTTAAATAAAAAATTTCTTCTTTGTTTTCCCCCAAATATCTCAAATAAATAATTTCTTCTTTATTTTACCCCAAATATCTTATCACTTCAAAATCCATGAAAAATATTTAACAATTTAGCATGCGCATACGGTATAAGGACAGCCGGCCTGAGCCATAAAAATAATCATGTATGTTCACCGCCGAGGGTCGAACGACCCGAACCATAAGTGCACCTTTGCCATAAAATAATCATATCTATGCACTGCCGAGGGTCGAACGGCCCGTACTATAAGTGCATTTTTCAATCCGCCATGGCGTACGGCCCGCTCCCATGAGAGTGGGGGAAATAACACTTCGCTCACAGAATGTAAATTGCGAAGCGGTCACATGAAGTCATGCACAATCAACAGTCAACCCCGAATACGTCGGGAAAACAAATACTCAAGTAAATGACAAATTTCTCTTTGAAAAACCACAAAATAGTATTTAAATCCTTTCTCGAAACTCATTTGCCAAGTTTTTATAATATTTAATAATATAACCTTATCCGTAATACAATTGCCCACGAAGAAAATCAATTCTCTTTCTAGATGATTAAGAAAATGAACGCTAGTCTTCCTTAGATATTCAATTACTATTTCGATAAAATTAGTAGTCTGATATTACAGGCAAGATCACAAGTACAACATGTAAGGCATGCTAGTGGGTCCTAGACTATCCGGACATGGCATAATAGTAGTTACGCACGGACTCCCGTCATCTCGTGCGTACGTATCCCCCCCAGATAGTAGCACATACTTAATTAGTTCACCTAGAGGGACAATTCCCCCTCACAAAGTTAGAAAGGAGACTTACCTCGCCCCGAAATTCCATAACCGGCTTCCAAGCCCTCCCGATGCCTCCAATGGATGCACAGCGTCCCAAAACTATCCAAACAATGACACACCAATGAAAATATACTCTAATATTTTCAACAATTCCAAATTATATAATTTTCCAACCCCGCTCAGCGAATTGACCAAAATGCCCTCGGGCCACGTGCCCGAAATCCAAAATATCTCGAAGATATATTCTACCGATATATTTACTAGTTAAAATATACAATTTACTCTAAATTCCATGCTCAAATTCATGGTTAAAATCCAAATACAAATTTCTAGGTTTTCTTCAAGATTTCCTAATTTTCCTACAAATTCTCATGTATAATTCCATGTAATAACCTTGTATTTAACTTAGAAACATGAAGGAATTACTTACCTAACATTGCATGAAGAAAATCCTCCTTTGAAGCCTCCCAAAATCGCCCATGCCAAGATGAAATAGTGAGGAAATAGCCAAAAATCACAGTTATAAAACATTCTGCCCAGGCCATTTTTCGCACCTGCGGCCCAGCTATCGCACCAGCGATTCCGCAGGTGCGCCCAAACTTCCGCACCTGCGATTTTCCTCAGCTCAAGCTAGACTTCGCACCTGTGCTCATTGTTCGCATCTGCGGCTTCGCAGGTGCGGAAACTCCCTCGCACCTGCGCTCCCTGCCAAACCAGAAAATTTTCGCACCTGCGGCACCATAGCTGCACCTGCGGCCCAAGCCTCGCAGGTGCGGTCACACCAGATGACAACAACCTCAGCCTTTTTCAAACTCGAAACTTGATCCATTAATCACATGGAATCCACCCGAGGCCCCCGGGACCCCCTTCCAATTACACCAGCCTGTTCCAAAACATAGAGCGGACTTGCTCGAGGCCTCAAATCACATCAAACAACGCCGAAATCACGAATCGCTCTAAAATTCAAACTTTAAGAACTTGAAATTCTAAACTTCCACATTCGATGTCGAAACACATCAAATCACGTTCGATTGACCTCAAATTTTGCACACCAGTCATATTCGACATTACGGACCTGCTCCAACTTCCGGAATCGCATTTCGACCCCGATATCAAAATTTCCACTTCAAGTTGGATTTCTCAAAAGCCTTCAAATTTCTATCTTTAGCCAAATGACGTCAAAATGACCTACGGACATACGAATTCACTTCCAATCACGCTCCCAACTCCGGAATCATCGTACAAAGATATTCTCAGGCTCGGAATCCCAAACGGACATCAATATCACTGAAATGCGCTTCAAGCCAAACTTAGGAAATTTCTTCAAAAATGCTGACCTCCACAATATACGCCGAAACACTCCCGGGTTATCCAAAGCCCGATCCGGACATACGCCCAAGTCCGAAATCATCATACAAACCTGCAGGAACCTTCAAATCTCGATTCAGAGGTCGTTTACTCGAAATTCCAATCTTAGTCCATTTCTCTAACTTAAGGCTTCTGAAATGAGAATTTTTCTTTCCCATTTGACTCCGAACTTCCCAAATTTCAATTTCGACCACACCTTCAAGTCATAATACCTGAAACGGAGCTGCTCATGACCTCAAACCGCTGAACGACGCGCTAGAGCTCAAAACAACCGGTCGGGTCGTTACAGACACGTAGATTTGGAGAAACTTAATGCCGATAATTGCCTCATTTAATTAATACAATAAATAGATCAAACCGCTAAACAATAATCAAAATAGTTACTAGTGATATTTGCATTATTACAATCAATTTCTAAAATGAATCTAGAAAAGCAAATAAACAACAATTCTAATTTGCTTGGTCCCGGAGGGACCTTCTCCAAGCTTGGCCTTCTTGGTCCCATCAATCAGGTTCCCCAGCAGAGTCGCCATGCTGTCACGCCTTTTTTCTCGCGAAATCGGGTTTCGACATTGGCAACTCTTTTAAAGGAAAGGTTATTAAAAGAGAGAGTCGCCATCTAAATGGATTAAGGTGTGTTACGGCACCTATTTGCAAATGGCTCGGGTTTACTAGTTTGTGTCACCAAAGATCGGATAAGGGCTCAAATTACCTTGAGGAGAAGGTGTTAGGAACTCCTCGAGGTCCACAACAGTGGGTCCCGGCCGAACTCGAATTATGTGAATTAGTCTAAGAGAAAAAGAAACAGTTTGGACAAATAAAGAATTATCTTAACAGAAATAGGGGGGTCCTAAGTTTCTTAGCCTAAAGGATCACCCCGTGCAACATAAATAATATTTCGTAACTCCCTCAAGACGGGGTGTTACTCATATTATTCAGCGGGCACAGACTATCATCTCCTGCTACCCGATTACTATCTTTAAGTTGTTCACCTAAAGCACTCTATTTAATTCTAAGTCGTACCTTATGCTTGCACTACTCGTCCCATCCCTATGGTCTAGGAGGAATTTGGACCTCTATTTCGGGGTGGTTCTAGACCTTAACTTAGGCTGCTCAAAAACAAAAATACTAAGCGACATACAAAAAACAGTTTAGGACTCTCAAATATAAGCAAGTATGGGCTCAAATTAGCCTCCGCATTTAAACAGCAAATGCACACCCAACTGGTTAACATTGACAGACTTTAATTAATTGTAGAATCCTATAGGAAGGATATCTATGTGATGTTGAATGAACGAGCAGACAGTCATGTACAAAATCAGTTTCTTAATGCGATTATTAGAACCTATATAAATTTGCCTACTGATTTTAGCATAATGCGATTAAGCCTATTAACATGGTATCTAGGTGTTTCACGCGGTAATAAATAGTGGCAGGTCACATAAACATATCCAGATTATTTGCTTTTAACCCTATAGGTATGTTTTCTAACGAGGGTAACAACATAGTGTTTAGAAACTCATGAATAAGCGGGCAGAAATGACAATTAAACAGATTCAGGCGTGCAATCTATAGTTTGATCCAGTTTTAGATCCTATAGGCATGATTTCTATAATTTTATCCAGTTTTAGATCCTATAGGCATGATTTCTACAATTTGAACAGTTTTAGATCCTATAGGCAAGATTTCTATAATTTGAACATAACAGTATGTAAGCAGGCATTTTCACACATATTGGATCACACCATTTCCTATAACCATGGTCTCTAGCGAGCAATGCAGAACATAAAAGAACCAAGCATTAAGTCTATAGGCATGGCTGCCCGTTTAGGATGACTAAACATAATAAGGCACATATAGGCATGATTTCTAACACATCACATATAATAACACATTGTTGGACCTATAGGCAGAATTTCTACCCAGCTTTATTCCAAAATGTAAAATAAGAACCCCTTCCCATTTTTACTAACACCCTAGAATTGTTATTACAAATAACTAGTATTAGTACCCGCGCGATGCGCGGACACAAATCATGTTAAATTGTGATGTTGGTTGTTTGAATCATGTGCAAATAACTTTAAAATATAAACCTCTCGGATAAAAATTATATAACATAGGATATTAATTATGAAGTAGGATATGAAATTATTGTTCAAATCTCGTAGTGCATAACTTTTTTTTTTTTTAAATTTGTAGCAACCTAACCCCTTGATTTTAGTCTTACATTTCATTTCATTGCCAATATTAAAGAATACTAAACATATCATATTGTGATTTGTCTTGTTTGAGCACAATAGATCATATTATTTTAACAAACTTCTTACTATCACTTTGTTTTTATCTAAAACTTAAATACGTCTTATTCATCACATTATTTGTACACAAATTCTTTTTTCTTTTGTTTTTTTCTTATAGTTATTGTATTTATTATTTAATATTATTGTACTATCATATAATATTTTATTAGCTTAATAATTAAATTAATGTTTTGCTTATTATTCTTTTAATAGTCTTTAATAAATAGAAATGTTTTATTCTTGAAATTTGGTATATTTTTATGCTTGTATCATCTCATTCGAAATTTTTTAGTTAAATAAATTTATTGTAATATTATTAAATATAATTTAATTTTTTATTTATTTATTTTTTAATTAATTTAATGTATAAGTATCCTCACACTATCTCTATTTTTATACATTCTCTTCCCTACTATAAATTTTAATTAGTTTTTACATTAATTTTTTTTACCTATAACCAAAATAATATCATATTTTATTTTAAATTGTAAAATTGATGTAGGCTAAAATATTAATACATAAGTTATTTGATGATTATGTTCCAAATATACTGAGTTCTCTTATAATTATTTTTGATTTAGATGCAGTTAAATTTCTTTTTTTAGCTTTAAGATATAAATTTAGTTTTTAATTTTCATTAATAAAATTACCTATATTAGAAAGTTATTTTATATTCTTGAAATTTTATTTTAATATTACAAATTAATTTATTAATTGTTTGAATATATTATATGTATTGTAGTAATATGTTTACTATCATTTTATTTCTTTCCGTAATATTTTCCAAAATAAAAAAAAATTATGAAATAAAAAAAAATCTCATCTCAAATTCAAATAATTCTTATACTTCTATTTTCTAAATTGGAACGCAGTTTCAAAATATTATGCTATTCTTTCAAACTTATACTGCACTCAATTCAAATATTAATCATAGAACAATATTTTCTTAGTTGTTTGAACACATTATATCTAAATATTGTACTAATATTTTCACTGTCAGCTTACTTCTTATGTAAATTTTCTTTCTTTTTAGCTTTAATAAAAATTTAATTTTTAATTTTCATTAGTCTAATTACCTATATTAGAAATTTATTTTGTATTTTAGTTATTTTTTCATAAATAAGACTTTAATTTCGTGATAGTATCCATAGTTTGAGCATTCTAATCATAGTTTTAACAACTTTCTAATTTCAAATTCAATTAGCCTTTCCCTTTCATTTCTAATAGTAATTTTTTTATAATTTAACATAATTTTGCTAATGTTTTTAAGTATTGTATATTTAATTTTAACAACTTTCTAATTTCAAATTCATCCCTTTCTAATTTTAAGTTTGTATATTTAATTTATTTTTATTTTCTAAACATATGATTTATAAATATCCTCACACTATCTCTAATTTATTTCAATTATTCAATATTTTTAGTTTTTGATTTTATCTATTAGACTTGAGTTACATGGACATATTCATATTATGACTTTTCTTATCATAATATAAAAAACTTTCTCATCTCAAATTTTAATAAGTTTTACCATTTTTTTGTATGATAAAAATCTAAATTTTTTTCTCTATTTATTTTTTATTTTTGATATTATATTATTCAATACCTAATATTATTACATTGTCATGTAGATTTTTATTACCTTGTTTGAATTAAATATTTATTTCTACCACACTCATTCTAATATAATATACATAAAAATTTAAAAACTTTCTCAAATTCAATTAATTTTTATTATTATATTTTCTAAATTTGACTGCATTTTCAAGAAATTATGTTATGCTTTCAAACTTAAACTAACTGCATTCAATTCAAATATTAATCACAAAAAAATATTTTCTTAATTGTTTGAACCCATTATATCTGAATGTTGTAGTAATATTTACTTATAAAATATTCGTTTGCCCGATTTATCAATATTATTACATTATTATTCTTGTTATTAAAAAATCTATAGGTGGATCAATATAGATATAAATATAGATATAGCTACAAATATACATATAAATTTAAATTTAAATATAGATAAATAGATTACATTTGTCTAAGATTTATTTAGACTGAGTATAAGATTTATAAAACTACTTCCATTAATTATGTTTCCATTTATAATTCAAATTTTTAGTGTTGTCTTAAAATTACCAAGTGGCTTCCTTTTAGCTTGCCACTTGGCTTAATCACATGCTTCACTACTCTTCTTTTAATATAATATAGATATATATGAATGTTGTAGTAATATTTACTTATAAAATATTTATTTGCCCGATATATCAATATTAATATGACATTATTATTCTTGTTATTAAAAAACCTATGGGTGGATCAATATAGGTATAAATATAGATATAGCTACAAATATACATATAAATTTAAATTTAAATATAGATATATAGATTAGATTTGTC
Source organism: Nicotiana knightiana (assembly GCA_005239525.1). Lineage (NCBI taxonomy): Eukaryota > Viridiplantae > Streptophyta > Magnoliopsida > Solanales > Solanaceae > Nicotiana > Nicotiana knightiana. The sequence continues at coordinate 24,716 of ML397338.1, read as the reverse complement.
TAAGATTTTATTTAGATTGAGTATAAGATTTATAAAACTACTTCCATTAATTATGTTTCCATTTATAATTCAAATTTTTAGTGTTGTCTTAAAATTGCCAAGTGATAATTTAGCTTGCCACTTGGCTTAACCACAGGCTTCACAACTCTCCTTTTAATATAATATAGATTATTACAGACCAGAATATAATAAATTACAAAGTAAGTATAACTATAGGGAGCCTACAGGAGGCCTAAATGCACCTGGACAGGCCAGGCCTTCAATTCACAATAGCTCCAAAATCCATGTTCATAGATACAACATAACCAGTTGTTGAGTGATTCACCCATATATCAAGGCTGAGCATATAGAACCCAAATCCCTAGTGTGTCAGAGTTCCCAAAGGCTTCAAGAACCCAGGGCAGTGCTTACACTAGATGGATTGATCAAAAACAGTTCAAGGAAAGACTAGGGACCAAGTCCTAGTGTGTTAGAGTTCACAAGGGTCTCACATGAACCCTGATCAGTTCTCACACTAGGGAGGCCAAGGGACAAAACCTAAATAGTCTTGGCTTTCAGCCGGCTAAGAATGATGATTCAGAAAGGGCAAATAGTAAAGGAATATTAGGGAGTCAAAGAATTTCACTAAAGGGACAGAACGCATATATACCAACAAATAGCAAGCATGCTTGAACATAAGCAAAATTAGTCAGGTTTTAGGAATTAAACTCAATCACATGCTAACAAGGCAAATTCATAAGCAGATTTATAATGATAACAAGGAGTCCATATTAGACTAAGTACATGAACTAGTGTCATAGGAAGGAATCACATTAATTAGCATTAGGTCAGGGCATGTTAAAAACTAATTGAGGCAGTTACTAGAGGTGTCATAATATAATAAGAACAAAATCAAACATGCCACATTATAACAGGTTCAAGAACTTGGAGATTTCTTGCCTTGGCTTTCAGCCGGCCAGGAATCAGAACACAGAATGAGATTATTCAAGAGTGGAAGCACACAATTTTTGTTATAGTAGAGAAAGATTTTCGAACTTAGAACTTTAAAAAAAAACCTTCATCAAAGGGGAGTGGGGAGGGGTTTAAATAGTGCAGAAATTAGAACATAAACATGGGAAATACTTAGTTTAAACACCAAAAAGGGCAAGTACTTAAATCAGCAGAATTGAAACCCTAAATTTTAGGTAAAAATACACAAGATTGGCAAAAAATAAGGCAAAGGATCACATAATGCATACAAGGAACACAGATGAGAAACTATTCAAAAGAAGCACAAAATCGAACCAGGTTTGGTTCAAGTAAAAAGGGTTTGAAACCCTAATTTGGGTAAGTAAAAGAAATCGACAAAAATAGGCAAATTCACACATAATAGAGTGAATATAGACGAAATAATGCTAAAAATCAAAGCTTGAACAAGTTTTGGTTCGAATCGAAAGAGAATTTGAAACCATAACCTTAGGGAATCAGCAATATACAAAAAAATCGGGCTTACACGATGCAAATAAATGTGTTTGGCCTTAATATTGTCCAGAATCAAGAGGTGAAGGTCGATTAAGATAGAATCATAATGGGTTACTTGCTATGTTTAGGCAAGTACTAGGTTATTCCATAAAATAACACCAAATAAAGGAAATATCGCGAGATGGTAGGTAAATGGGAAGAAAATCCCATTATAGACGGGATTTAGGGTGATTTTAGTGAGGCGGTGGGATTAGGGTTCATCATAGGAGGGAAATAGAGGCGGAGGTTTTTTGGGAAATGAGGGCTAGGGTATAGAGGAGGGAATAAATGGAAAGTAAGGGGTCGTTTATGAGCCGTGGATCATTTGTGATCAACGGTTGGGATTTAGACAAGGGTTGTGTCGGTTAATTATGTGGGTAAGGGTATTGGGCTAGGGATATGGGACTTAGGTAATTGGGCTGGTTTGGGAAGTTTAGGTCCGAAAATTTAATTGAAAATTGGGGCCAGATTTTAAATACCCAATTTATTAATCAAATAATTTTAAAAAAAAATAATAAATAAATAACAAAAATATCATTTGTGCATAAAAATGATGTAAAACAATTATTTAACACTATAAAAATATAAAAGGTTATTTTTTGTATAAATAAAGTAATTATAAGCATGTATTGGTTATTATTGCAAAATGTGCAATTTAGCCTTAAAAATGCAAGTGCAATTATAACAAATGTACTAAAAATATTAAAAACCTAATATGGGTGTAAATGATAAGTTTAGATGACATCCATCATCATAAGAATAATTTGTAAGGTAACTAATAGATATTTATATATAATAGAATGCAGAAATAAATTGATTTAAAGCCTTTAAAAATTATAGAAAATTATGAAAAATACTTATATATGCTTGTAGATCAAATGATGATGCATATGTACTATTTTAAAAGTATATATATATATATATATAGATATATATGTATATATATATATACACACACACACACACATATATATATATATACACACACACACACACATATATATATATATATACATACATACATATATATATATTTGGAAAATATGAGGGAAAAATTAGGTATCAACAGTCGTTACATTCTCCCCTTCATAAACAAGTGTTCCTCCTCGAATGAGTCTATTATCATACCTGAGGTCTCATAAAGGTGAGGATATCTGCTCCATATCTCCTGTTCAGTCTCCCAAGTAGCCTCTCGACCGGCTAACCTCTCCAATAAACCTTCATTGATGTTATATTCTTCGACTTCAACTTCCGAACCTACTGGTCAAAGATCACCATCGACTCCACATCATAAGTCATATCTCTATCTAGTTGCACCATAGTGAAGTCTAAAACATGTGATGGATCCCCAAAATACTTTTAGAGCATGGAAACATGAAACACTAGGTGAACTCCTGATAGACTATGTGGAAAGGCATGTGTGTAGGCCACCTCTCCAACCCTCTCAAGCACCTTAAAAGGACCAATATACCGAGGGCTCAACTTTCCCTTCTTCCCAAACCTCATCACACTCTTCATGGCGAAACTCTAAGTAATACCTTCTCACCCACTATTTATGCCACTTCATGAGCCTTCCTGTCTACATAACTCTTCTACCTAGACTCTGTTGTACGAAGTCGCTCCTAGTTCAACTTCACCTTCTCAAAATCATGACAGACCAAATAGTGCTCAACAACCTATCCTCTCAGGCTCAAACCAACCAACCGGAGAATGACATCGCTTCCTATATAAGGCCTCATACAGAGCCATCCAGAGACTTGACTGATAAATGTTGTTGTAGGTGAACTTTGATAATGGTAGAAATTGTTCCTATGATCCCCCAAAAATCAATGACACAGGCTCGTAGCATGTCCTTTAATATCTGAATAGTACGCTCGGACTGTCCGTTCATCTGGGGATGATATTCCGTAGTAGGATCGACCTGTGTGCCCAACATACGTTGCATTGCATTCCAAAAATATGATGTAAACTACGTGCCTTGATCCGAGATAATAGACATGGGCACACCATGAAGGCGAACAATCTTCTGAATAAAAGCCCAAGCCAGCTGCTCTGAAGAGTAGGTAGTCATGATTGGAATGAAGTGTGCAGACTTGGTCATCATGTCCATAAAAACCCACACTGCATCATATCTTAAGGTCCGTGGAAGTCCAACTACAAAATCCATAGTGATACGCTCCCACTTCCACTCCTGAATATCTAGTATCAACTTACATAACCTATTGAATTAGGCACACAAATACGGCCTTGAAGCATCAATACCCCATCATCACCAATAGTAACCTCCTTTTCATCACTGTGTTGCATCGTGTCCCTTAGGACAAGCAAGTGTGGATCATCATCCTGACGTGCCTTGATGCGCAAAAGCAAATATGACCATGGTACAACACAAGCAAGAACACTGCAGACTCCAAAATATGCATCCTCATGAACCTATTGGTCAAAAACCGAACATCCAAAGCTAATGGTCTCTCTCGGACTGGCATAAAAACAAGACTCTCTAATGTAACGACCCGACCGGTCGTTTTGATTCCTAGAACCCCGTACCCCTAAATAAGACTTCTCGTACTTTCTTTTACTTATTTATGACTTGCGGGGATGGTTGGTTCGGGATTTGGAAGAGTTTGGGTTGAAATTGGAATACTTGCTCCTTGAGGTTGGCCTAAAAGGCCAAGTTTGAATTCGGTCAATATTTTGAGTAAATGACTTCAGAATCAGGACTTGAAGGTTTCAATAGGTTCATATGATGATTTCTGACTTGGACGTATGTTCAGAACGGGTTTTGGATGACCTGGGAGCATTTCGGCACCAAATAGCAAAATATGATTCTTGAAGTTGTATAATAGTGGTTTAGAATGTGTTTTGATCATATCGAGGTCCAAACAAAATTCCGAGATCGGGAATAGCTCTGTAATGTCATTTAAGACTCGCACAAAAAATTTTGTATCATTCCGAGTAGTATAAGTATGTTTTGGCATGTTAGAAGTAGATTTAAGAACTTAAAGTTCATAAGCTTGATTCAATTAATTTTAGGGTGTGATTCTTAGTTTTGATGTTGTTTCAGGAATTCCGAAGGTTTGAGAAAGTTCAGTTTATGATTTAGAACTTGTTGGTATGTTTGGATGGGGCCTCGGGGTCCCGGATGCCATTCGGACGTCGCGCGAGGCGAGTCCAAGCTCATAATGAGTTGCTGGTGCACCAGTTCTGGTGCATGCCCAGGTTCCGGAGATGCGGTCCTTTTCCGCAGAAGCGGTGCCACAGGTGCGGGCACCCTTTTGCAGGTGCGATCCTTGCCATCCCTTCTTCTTTCTGCAGATGCGGATGATGGTCTGCAGAAGCGAGACCGCAGATGCGGTCCACACGCCGCAGGTGCAAAAGGACTAGAGGTAGTAAGGTCATTTTAGAAACGGGACTAAGGTTTATTTGAGGTCATTTATTGCATCCTTGGGTGATTTAGGAGCTTCCAAAGGAGGGATTTCAACTTAGCATTGTGAGATTAGTTATTCCTACTTTATGTGATTTTAATACTTGGTTTTTGGGCAGATTAACACATAAAATTAGTGAAAATAATGAGTTTAGAGTAAAACCTAGGGTTTTGATAAAAATAAGATTTAACCACGAAATTGGTTATGGAATCTAGTAAAAATCATATATTATTGACCCTAAGGTTATGGGTAACAACTTCCCTTAAGAATTTCCGGAATCCAAGCACGTGAGCCCCGGGGGTGAATTTTGGGAATCTTGCCTTTGGGGTTGGATAATCACTTTAATAGCTAGAATACGAACTTGTAAGCCTATAATGATTGGTTTTTACGCTATTTGAATAGTTTCGGATTGTGCGGCTCCGGTTTGAGGGTTTGAGAGCATTCTTGAGTTGGAAGTAGGCTCGAAACGAGGTAAGTCCCTTTTCTAACCTTGTAAGAGGTAATTGTCCCCATAGGTGAAGTAATTAATTATGTGCTATTATTTGTGGGGGCTACGTACGCACGAGTGATGAGAGTCCGTGCGTAGCTACTATCATGCTTATGTCCGGGTAGCCTAGGATCCAAAATCATGCTTACTTGTTATCCGTGAAACTTTATGGTAAATTTAACTTGATTAGATCATGTCAAATTGGTAAATAAATTCTAATAGATTGAACAATATCTTTTGACCATTTAAGAGAAGTTGACATTTCTTAAGTACTTATTTGATAAATTCTTGATTTTCCTGCTTGATGTGCTTAATTGTATTGATCGCGTCGCATGTATGATCCACGAGCGGGATAATAGATGCATCTATGGTTCACACCGTTTGACCCTCCGGCAATGCACATTTTATTATTATATTGGATCGGGTCGTACGCCCACGACACTATCTGCCCATGCTATTTGCTTGGCACTACTGTGACTTGAATTATTTAAAATGCCTTAGAACACAAATTGTCAACTGAAATGGTAAGAATTTATGTATATTTATATTTATGGAAAAGCTTATTATTTCTTGTTATTTCCTACTATTTAGCCTTGATGTCCATGCTTAGTCACATGCTTAAGTATATTGTTTGGCCCTAGTAAGTGTCAAGTCGACCCCTCGTCACTACTTTATCGAAGTTAGACTAGATACTTACTGGGTACATAATGTTTATGTACTCATGCTACGCTTCTGTACTTAATTGTACAGGTTCTGAGACAGGTGCATATTGTTACCAGTCTGGAGCGCGTTCTTGATATTGAGGCAGAGATTCCACAGTGAGCTGCTTATCCTGATGTTGTTCAGCAGCACGTTGGAGTCTTTTCTTTTGCTTATTCTGTCTATTCTATTTCAGACAGTAGAGTAGATGTATAATTTGCTCATTCTATTAGATGCCCATATACTTGTGACACTAGTTCCTGGCACACACATTAGTAGACTATTCTTTTGGGGATGTAATTATTTAAACTTGACTCCTTTTGATCATTGCAATCTAAATTGCCTTCGTCATTTGCCATTTTTACATGCTTAGTAATTCAAATTAAGATATTGTTAGAAAGGTTTTTATCAAAATAAAATGGTACTCACTTGATAAATAGCGTCGGCTTGCCTAACTTCGGTGTTGGGCGCCATCGCGGCCTAGAATAGGATTTGGGTTGTGACAACATGGTATCAGATCACTAGGTTCACGTAGGTCTCACAAGTAATGAGCAAACCTAAAAGAGTCTTGAGGATTGGTATGGAGACGTCTATATTTATCTTCGGGAGGCTATAGGGTGTTAGGAAATTACTCTTTATTCATCTTCTATCGTGCAGTTGATGGTATACTAAATTTCGTTCTTCTATTCTCTCACAGATGGTGAGGACGCGTACGGCTAACGTTCTGGACCAAGGAGGAGCTGCTCCCCCTATTGCTAGAGGCCAAGGTAGAGGCTGGGAAAGGGCACCAACCCGAGGTAGGGGACGAGGGCATCCCAGAGCTACCTAGTTGCACCACTAGTGGATCCAGCAGAGGGTCCTATTGTTGAGGAGTAGGGAGAGGTGCCCACAGCAGAGCCTGCCCTGGTAGATTTTATGTCAGTGCCGGGCTTCCAGGAGATCATGGGTTGTATGATTCGGTTCATGAAAACTATAACCCAGGCTGGTTTATTTCCAGCGGACCCGACCACATCTCAAGCAGGAGGGGGAGCACAGACCCCTAATGCCCAGGCCCCAGGACATGCAGCTGTGGTTTATCAGACTCCGGGTACACTACCCGTGGGCATGGCCCAGCCAGTTGCAGCAGTAGCACCTGAGCCGAGACCAGCGGTGGACGGCGATCCGTAGAATTTATTAGACAGATGGACTAGACTACACCCTCCTGTCTTCGGGGGTGAGCGTCATGAGGATGATCAGGATTTCATTGATAGGTACAGGGACAGGCTGCATAACAGGAGGATACTGGAGTCTCATGGGGTTGACTTCACCATTTTTCAGCTGAAAGGCAGGGCCCGTAGGTGGTGGCAGTCTTATGTTCTTGGCAGACCAGCAGGGTCTCCCCCTATCACTTGGGAGCAGTTCACACAGCTTTTTCTGGACAGGTATATTCCACCCTTCGAGAGGGAAGAGCTGTGGTACCAGTTTGAGCAGCTTGAGCAGGGTCAGATGTCAGTAACCGACTACAAGGCGAGGTTTTCTGAGTTGTCTCATCATGCACTTATGATACTACCTATTGACGCAGAGAGAGTGCCAAGGTTTGTAGCAGGGTTGCTTTCATGACCCAAACCGATGGGCCGCGATGGGCACCTGGTACCTTACCCAACCAAGTACCAACGTAACGTATCTTTCTTATTACAAAATTACATACACATGACATACGGGCCTAGTAGGCCAACATAATCCTTTATAAACTCAAAACATAGGCCGGCCAGGCCGTACAATCCTTTATATACATGACGTATGTCTACAAGCCTCTAAGAGTACATAAATACCATAAAGGTCGGGACAGAGTCCCTCCTTTACCGAACAATACGTGTCTAAATCATACTAACTAAACGAGTAACTCCGAAACAAATGGAGCGCACCAACATCTTCCGCTGAGCTGATAGCCTACTTGGAGGGCTCTCGACCTGTCTATCAGGACCTGCGGGCATGAAACGCAGCGTCCCCAGGAAAAAGAGACGTCGATACAAATAATGTAATGAGTATGTAAGGCACATAAATAAATACATAAGAGACATGGAAGAAATATAGAGTAATTGACTCAACTTGTATGTCTAGAAAACTCTGTAAATAATAAATCACTTTTAGCATCATACATATGCGTATGAATGTCATGTCGTGCATAGGTATATGTTTCATAACATCATCGGCCTCTGAGGGCATCCCATCATATCATATCGGCCACTATGGAAAAAATCATCATCGTATACCAGCTGATCAGGTGGTGGTGCGTATATAATGCCATAACCTTTCCCATAACCCATATAAATATACATACATATATACGCGTATATAATGCCGTTTGAATCATATATATATACATACATATATGCGCGTATATAATGCCGTTTGAATCATATTTCAGCCACTGTGGGCAACATTATCATCATATACCAGTTGATCAGGTGGTGGTGTGTATATAACGTCGTAACCTTTTCCCATATCCCATATACATATATTTACATATATATGCGTATATAACTCCATCTGGTCATGGGTCAATGTGCACATGTAAATGCATGAAATGCATATGAAATACGTCAATAAAATCTCTCGGTACGTCATAAGGCCATTATGCCTCTGATTAATATCATGAAATAAACTTTACCAACATACGTATTTTCGAGACCCATGAACAGAAGATAATAATAATTCACATGGGAATCAAGAACATAGATACCCCTAGTATTTCTATGAATAGAGTAATTTTTGGAAACCATGAGTTTGCTCATTTCTTCCGTATAACTTGGACCATGCCAAAAGAAAGAAGGGGTAGCCTTAACATACCTGTTCTTTGAATTATTTTCACGAAATGAAGCTTCTTCTTCTTTGAATTTGAACGAAATTCCTTGCTTGGATTTTATGAAACTCGAATAAAATTGCTTCTGATGAAGCTTTGAAATGCTTCTGCTTCAACGTTTTTGTTTGAGCTAAGATTGTTAAATGAACAAGATTAATGGTTGTTCTAACACCTTTGAGATCTGATCATGTCCAAAATGAACAAATCTTTACAAATGAACCAACTTATAAGACTTGGACGTACTTACTATCTTTGTCCAAATGAACCAAACTCCAAGACTTTTAAGAATGACTCATTCTTATGAGTCCCTTAATGGGTTACACTTTATTTTGGTCTACTAAGCATATATGACAATGAGTCATATGCTTGAATAGTGGCCTAATGCCACGTGGGGAGTGGGGATAATTATTAAGTTTTTTTTAATTCGCTTATTAGTTAATCGGGTAATGTCCCTTTACCTGGTAATTAACAATTACGCGCATAATTTAAAAATATACCCCAAATTAATTAATTAAATACTACTCTCTTTTAACATACTTGTACACATTATGGTCATGTAGTACTTTGTATGGCACTAGTCCATAAATACCGGGTATTTTAGTTCGAGCCATATTTTATCCCCAAAATGTCAAGTTCAACGAAATTCATTTTCTCCGACTTGCTTCCCCTCTCACTTTCACGAATTTACTAATCACTTGTGAAATAGCATAATCCTTATAATCCCCAAATAATAATTTTTTTTTGCTTGGACTAATATTAGTTACCTTACGACAAATTCAATGTAAAATACTGCAGGGTGCAACATCGTCGTAACTTATTACTGTGGAGCGTAATATCTCCGTAATGTAATACTGTCGGGTACAACACAAACACTATCGTAACTTAATACTGTAGGACATAATATTTCGGGGCGTAACATCATTCCACCCTTTGGAACATTCGTCCTCGAATGTTGACTGATGCACTTATCATTTTCGTAACTTATAGCTCTTGTGAATACATTAATACTCTTCTTTCCATTTAAGAAGTTTCTCTGTGAATACATCCAAAGTCTAGGGTATTCCCCCTTTTAGTCTTTTTGCTCATATCATGACCTGTGGTCAAAATCTTCCTAATCTCGTAAATATACTACCTTTCATCATGCAGCCTGTAAAATATTTGACCTTGTAAGTGTGCCCAATCTCTAGGATTCATATGTAGAGCTTGATAAGATATCCCTTTGGACATATATGAGTATAATGAAGTTCTTCTCTCGGTACTTTGTTTAATTCACGAATATTGCTATATCTCATCGCACAGGTCCGTTTAGCCATCTGTATGAATTTACTGCTATAACTCTTACCTTAATTTATCGTTGCTGAGGTCTGCTACCAAATCCCAGCTTACTCTCATTGCTTATTCCATATGTATAAATTTAAGTCTTTTAATGCTTCCTCGTTACTGCTCATCTTTAGCATGACGGTCCAATCTCATGTCATACTTTGTGACTTTTGTCCATCTATTTTTGATTCACCTTAATATTGATCTACAATATATCACTGATAACTTGAAACTTCTTACGTAATACTTTGCCACTAGGGCTTACGTTACCTCAAGGAATATTCGAAGTGATTCCCATAATCGTATTTCATAGTGTCTTAATGTGATTCACCTTATGGGGATATCCTAAATTTGTGCCGCCAGCGAAATCTTTTCTTCTTCTCTTCTTTTTTTTTTCTTCAATTCATTATTCAAACGAAGGCCCAAACATCATGCTTTATTTGTCACAATTATACCCTCATTTATTCTCAGGTCAGTATTTCATTCCTTCTAAATGCTATTAATTTTCGACTCTTTTGAGTTCATTACGGCTATAGTGAGCTTTGTATAACATAGAGAATCTGGTATTCATGGGCTTAATCCTAAAGACTTATCCATTCTCGTCACTTTTTCACTTGCCTTTCCTCATCCTTACTTATGTTTTCTTAAAACTTTGTCAATCTACCATTAGCTTGCGACCTATACATATCCATTTATAAGCTTTCCTTCAACTTGCTTGCACAATATATTTCATTATGTTATTCTGCAACATCAAGCAAGACATCACATCATCTCCAAATTTTCTCTATTCTCTTAACTAGATCTCTCAGTACTTAGAAATCATAGGCTGGAAGACATGCCGCTATCATGCTTATAGCCTTTTATCCAAAGTATGGACTATTCACGATCTTCTAACTTTGATTATCTCATACGTTGTTCATCTTTACCTTACTTACCTTAAAATATTGTATCGTATCTTCTATCTTTTTTCATAACTTCCCTTCCACCTAGCTGTAATTCCCGTCCATGACTTGAAGCTCTATTATAATACTCGCACCTCTGGTACATACACAATCCGGTGGGAGCTTCGTACTGACTTCTTATGAGGCCGATACCACTTCTAACTGTCTTCCTCGTAGAGCCATTATAGATTATGGTTGTTGTGTTATTTCTCTTGAACATATGATATTAAGAGTGATTCTGTCATGTTCTCCAGCACAACTTCTATAATTTTTCTAGGTCCAATAATCAGACTCCTGATTTACTTAGGTGGTGTAATTCTTTAGTTTCCTCTTCCTTCTGATCAGCCTTTACGTAGGCTTAAGCTATCTTTCGATCAGTGGTTCATGGTATCAGTTATTACCTTAGCCTTTCATGGACGTTATGGAATACCCATGATACAATCTTCTAAAAATTCAATCCTTTGTCTATGCCCCGGGCTCAATTCTTTCTTTTAACTTATACCGGAGTCTTCTATGGCTGTATGATTGTCAACAATTATGCTGCCTGGATAATGCTCCAAAATCTTGAGTGTATCCATAGAGTACTAACCCTGGATCTTTGATCAAATAATTCTTTCGTTCCATCTTAGCTTTCTTTCAACGTAAGTTATTACTTTTCCTAGTCTTTCTGCCCCTTTGTTGCGTCCATACTTAGCTTATCTTAGTGCCCGCACTTGCCATAGTTTTCATACAACTCATATGATCTCGAATATTACTTTTAATTCTTACTTCCCGTCATTATCCACGGTAGGTGCCACTTTCCCTTGTAATGCTTACAATGTTGTTGCGAGATTGTTGTTATACGACCATTTCCTCTTTAGGTCGTTGTGCTTAGGTTGAAGCCTTCTTTCTTATCTCTTACGCTAGTCTTTCGTTGTAGTACTTAGGGAGAACCCTTGACTCTCGTAAAGTTGTGAGCTTATTACAGACCTTTTTAATGTCCTTACTTTCCTATAATCATCCATAGTTGCTTACTTCCATGCCCTTGTGCTTGTATGGCTGCTTCTGAACTGATATTTTGACTGCCTTCCCAGTGGCGCTTTCTTTTATCCCCGTAACATTCATACGTATCTTTAACTACCCCGACTCTTATTTGAATACATCTCAAGTATTATAATGATATTCTTCGAGGCTGAACTCTCCATGTTGGGTTCTACTATGTTTATCTCACACGATCTGATGAGTCGTCTGTAACCTCCTGTTTAGCCATAATTGGGATCTTCCTGACCAATTACTAACTACTCGTTGGCCCATTCTCATATCAATATTCCTTGTAATCTTTCTTAGGTTACTTCCTTTGTCTTAACTTACGTCTTGCACTGGCTCCTTATTTATTAATAACAGCTCGGGCAGGAACCTTTACTTCCTCTCCTTGACGTCATGCTTTCACAATATTCTTGAATCGTAGCGCATTTGTAAGATTTGGATAAGTTCCATCTCATTCCTCTTTCATTTATCACATTCTTCTTTTACCATTCCATAGTTACTAGAACCACTTAATTCTGGCTTAATGCCACATTACTCCATATTCCCCCATTTAGGGATGTACTAAAAACTGAAGCCACGAGGATCTACCTATATATATTTTACCTCTTCATCTTTGGCGTCGTTTCTCAACATCAATGATCCTTACTCGCCTTGCGGAAGTTCTTCTGTACCAAGGATGACAAATTCCCTTACTCGCGAGGGTGACACTTAATGTAGCTGGAACATACAGTCTCTTAAGCTTAACTTTGCTCACATTGCTGGCTCTAGGAAAGTGTCTCCCTGAATGACTATTCTCTGTATTCATCATGAATCTTCTTCTGTGGTCCCTTCTATTACCGCCAGAACGAAATCTGAAATTCCCATGATGCTGGGTACTTCCCAATCATTCAATCCCTAATTCTTATTTAGTTTATCTTGTTTGCCAGTCCATACTGATTGTTACTCTGGGGATTAACTCTCCCCAGAGTTACGAACTTATTTCTCGAAATGAGGATATAACCTTATGGCCTATACTCTTTCGTTGTCTTAAGGCCCATCACCTTTCGTCTCTTTCTTCATTTGACTATAGGTTTTGTAACACTCTACCATTTTCATCAATGTATCATACCTTATTCATAATTCTTCCTTCTCTCTCTTCTTATTACTCTGCTAATGTTTCTGCATATCATTTTTCTTGTGAAAACTTCAATATGACATTCTTTCGCTTTTAGCTTTCCTTTGCTCCATCCAGTGGCTCTTCAAGTTGCTTAACGTTCTCGCTTTACAAGGGACGCGAGCCATACCAAGGTAATATGTATACCTTCAAGACTTATAGTGCATGTCTTTGTAGTACTTATATCTGGCTAAACTATTTTAAAGTGTACCATATGGGTGTTTCACAAGAAGTTCTATTACCACATTTGCAATATCCTTCGGAAATGTCAATTGTCACAACCAATTGATCCATCATATCTTCTTATACTACTTCTATTAACCCCCATAGGGTATATCCGGAATGGGTGTGACCGATTTTATATACCTCTGTTACTATGGAATATAACTCAAAAAGCTTATGTGCCTCTGCCTGAATTATAGACACTGTTAACCTTTGTTAACTGGACGCCTCGTACCATTCTTTATATTGCTTCTTTTGCTTGTTGAAACTTGTATTTATCTTCTTAATGTATCATTTTCTTTCATCATAAAGGTGGATAGGCATTCTTGCCTTAAGTCATCTTATCAAGAGGCTTACACTTTTCAGTACGTACATGATCGGCTGAAGATCTCACATGTACTTTCATAAGCATGATACAAAGTTGAGTTCCTATAATTCAACACTTCCACAGCTATATCTCTTATCGATCATCTTTCTGAACGTAGACATTGTCTTATTACAAAATAAAATAGAAGTTCGGGACTTGAATTCTTATAAGTGAGCTCTACCACACGATCTAGAGTAAGAAGAAAGAGTGACAGTCTTACATGCCCTGTTGCCTCCTGCTTATAAGTGTGGTGCACGACATACCCATAAACAAGACTCTACTAGACACGGCTTGTAGACTCCCTAGGACAGAACTGCTCTGATACCACTTTTGTCACGACTCAAACCGATGGGCCGCGAGGGGCACCCGGTACCTTACCCAACTGAGTACCAACGTAACGTATCTTTCTAATTACATCATTACATACACATGACATACGGGCCTAGTAGGCAAACATAATCATTTATAAACTCAAAACATAGGCCGGCCCGTACAATACTTTATATACACGATATATGTCTACAAGCCTCTAAGAGTACATAAATATCATAAAGGTCGGGACAGAGTCCATCCTTGCCAAACAATACGTGTCTAAATTATACTAACCAAACGAGCAACTCCGAAGTAAATGGAGCGCACCAACATCTTCCGCTGAGCTGATAGCCTACTTGGAGGGCTCTCGACCTGTCTATCAGGACCTGCGGGCATGAAACGCAGCGTCCCCATGCAAAAGGGACGTCAGTACGAATGATGTACTGAGTATGCAAGGCACAAAAATAAATACATAAGAGACATGGAAGAAATATAGAGTAATTGACTCAACCTGTATGTCTGGATAACTCTGTAAATAATAAATCACTTTTCGCATCATGCATATGCATATGAATGTCATGTTGTGCATAGGTATATGTTTCATAACATCATCAGCCTCTAAGGGCATCCCATCATATCATATCGGCCATCGTGGGAAAAATCATCATCGTATACTAGCTGATCAGGTGGTGGTGCGTATATAACGCCGTAACCTTTTCCCATATCCCTTATACATATATTTACATATATACGCATATATAACGCCATCTGGTCATGGGGAAATATGCATATGTAAATGCATAAAAAATGCATATGAAATACGTCAATAAAATCTCTCGGTACGTCATAAGGACATTATGCCTCTGATTAATATCATGAAATAAACTTTACCAACATACGTATTTTCGAGACCCATGAACAGAAGATAATAATAATTCACATGGGGAAGCAAGAACATATACACCCCTAGTATATCTATGAATATAGTCATTTTTTAAAATCATGAGTTTGCTCGTTTCTTCCGTATAAACCATGCCAAAAGAAAGAAGGGGTATCATTAACATACCTGTTCTTTGAATTATTTGCACGAAATGAAGCTTCTGCTTCTTTGAATTTGAACGAAATTCCTTGCTTGGATTTTATGAAACTCGGATAAAATTGCTTCTGATGAAGCTTTGAAATGCTTCTGCTTCAACGTTTTTGTTTGAGCTAAGATTGTTAGATGAACAAGATTAATGGTTGTTCTAACACCTTTGAGATCTGATCATTTTGTCCAAAATGAACAAATCTTTACAAATGAACCAACTTATAAGACTTGGACGTACTTACTGTCTTTGTCCAAATGAACCAAACTCCAAGACTTTTAAGAATGACTCATTCTTATGAGTTCTTTAACGGGTTACACTTTATTTTGGTCTACTAAGCATATATGACAATGAGTCATATGCTTGAATAGTAGCCTAATGCCACGTGGGGAGTGGGGGATAATTATTAAGTTTTTTTATCCGCTTATTAGTTAATCGGGTAATGTCCCGTTACCTGGTAATTAACCAATTACCCGTATAATTTTAAAAATGCTCCAAATTACTTAATTAAATACTACTCTCTTTTAACATACCTTGTACACCTTATGGTCATGTAGTACTTTGTATGGCACTAGTCCATAAATACCGGGTATTTTAGCTTGAGCCATATTTTATCCCCAAAATGTCAAGTTCAACGAAATTCATTTTCTCCGACTTGCTTCCCCTCTCAGTTTCACGAATTTACTAATCACTTGTGAAATAGAATAATCCTTATAATCCCCAAATAATAAATTTTTTTCCTTGGACCGATGTTAGTTACCTTACGACAAATTCAACGTAAAATACTGCAGGGTGTAACATCATCGTAACTTATTACTGCGGAACGTAATATCACCGTAATGTAATACTGTCGGTTACAACACAAACACTGTAGTAACTTAATACTACAGGACGTACTGTTGACGTAATATTGCGGGGCGTAACAATTGCACTCTGGTATTAGGGCCAACATGGACAGAGAGGTGGAGATGGGGACTTCTTATCAACTAGTAGTGGAGATCGCTCGCAGGATTGAGGGCTATCATTTGAGGGTTAGAGAGCAGGGAGAGCAGGATAATAGGGCTCGGTTTTCTGGAGATTTTAGAGGTGCTCCGGTTAGGGTCAGGGATCAGTTTGGGAGGGGCCAGCCCAGCAGTCCCCCATATTTAGCACCACCACCACCTCCTCGAGGTGCTCCAGTGAGGCCTTATTTCAGTGCGATGTCAGAGTGTTCTTATCGTCCACCAGCTATTCAAGGTTCCTCCGGTGGGTATTATGGTCATTAGGGTTCTCCCAGTGCCTCTTTCAGTGCCATGCCAGAGAGTTCATACTGTCCCCAGCCATTCAGGGTTCCTCCAGTGGGTATTCTGTCTACCAGGGCCAGTCTTCAGGGCAGCAGTCTATGGTTCCAAGAGGTTGTTATGAGTGTGGGGATCTAGGACACATAAGGAGGACTTGCCCCAGGCTCCGGGGCAAGGCAGTACAGCAGAGCCCTCAGCCTATGATTACAGCACCAACAGTCCGGGCACCTAGAGGTAGAGGACAGGTGGGTAGGGTTTGTCCTAGAGGTGGAGGCCAGGCAGGGGGAGCTCAACCAGCTTCTGTCCAGTCAGGTGGAGGCCAGCAAGCCGGCGCTCCAGCCAGATTCTATGCTTTTCCAGCCAGACCAGATGCATTGGCCTCAAACGCTATTATCACAGGTATTATCTCCGTCTGCGGTAGGGAGGCTTCAATATTATTTGATCCAGGGTCTACCTATTCATATGTATCATCCTTGTTTGCTCATTTCCTGGATATTCCTCGTGAGTCTTTAGGTACTCCTGTTTATTTGTCCACTCCTGTAGGCGATTCTGTGGTTGTGGACTGGATCTATCGGTCCTGTGTGGTCACATTATATGGGTTCGAGACCAGGGCAGACCTCTTATTTCTTGATATGACTAATTTTGAGGTCATCTTGGGCATGGATTGGTTATCTCCTTATCACGCCATCCTAGATTGACATGCCAAGACTATTACTTTATCCATGCCTGAGTTGTCGAGGTTGGACTGGAGAGGTTCCCCAGTTAGTACAGCTAGTCGAGTTATTTCTTTTCTAAAGGCTCGACGTATGGTCGAGAAGGGTTGTTTGGCTTATCTCGCTTATGTGCGGGACACCACTGCAGAGTCTCCGACGATTGACTTAGTGCCAGTAGTGTCATGCCCCAAAACCGAGGGACGAGACCTGTGCCTAATCGGATGATCCCAGTCAAGCGGACCTGGATTGCCTTTTCTACCCAACGCATTACCCCGTGTTTACAATATACATTATTCCACATGAATTAGAAATTTAGAGTTTAAACATGAATCTACTACTTGAGTTCATTTCATCCTTTATCATTTCAACATTTGATAATCACAAAACATACAATAATTTCGATTTGGACCACAATTACTAGTAAACACATTTACTGCCCAAAATACATATATGTACAACCCACATCATGTCTTGAACTCACTTGAGCATTCTATCAAACACTAGGTGTTCCCTTAGATTAAATGGCCTCTTTTTAGTGAAAGATTACTCTAACCCATTTCCTTTTACTAGATTATGACTAGTTGGTTACATGCATGCAAGACTCCTACCCCCATATTCATGAACTCACCTAACCATGTTTTATTTTAACAAAATCTGGAAATTAAGGTTGATGGAGTGGAAGCTTACCTCTTGTAGTGAAGAAAATGGTGTCCTACTTGATCAATTCCAGACCTGAGTAGTGATGGAGGAACAAATTTGATGAAGATGGAACTCTCTATCTCTAGAACCCACTCTTTCCTCTCTCTAATTTATCAGAAATGAGCTTAAAATGAAAGAGGTAGGTGTTTTAATGAACTGGGACCGGGTATAAAATTAGAATTTTAACAGTCCTGAAACAAAAATGCGGTCAGGAATGCGATCACATTCCTGCTATGCGGTCCACATTCCTGTCGCATAATTGGCCCTCAAATGGGCCAAAAAGGAAAGTAGGCTGCCCAGGTATGCGACTACTATGCGGTCTGCAAACCTGTTATGCGATCGCATAACTCTCTATGCAAAAATTAAGGTGCAAGAATGCGACAACTATGCGGCCCGCATTCGTGAAGTGCGATCGCATTCTAGGCCGCATAGTTGTCCTCAAAATGGACAGCAAACTGTCCAAGTATGCGAACACTATGCGGTCCGCATACCTGATCTGCGATCGCATAGTGGACCGCAGACCTGCGCAAATATGAAAAATTATATCTTTTAATTCCAAGGTACTTTACTAAAAAAGGGTCTGTTTTAAGAATTTCTACGGTTATAACAACACGGGGACCTATTTGGGCATTATTTTTAGCCATAAAATTTTATGGGTCTTTACATTCTCCCCCACTTAAAATCATTCGTCCTCGAATGAGGATCGGGGAATCACTAGAGTAGGAAAAACACAAAATAAGCCAACCCCCAAATTTTTACTAACTCCGATATTTCCTGAAAATTTTGCCAGAGTTTCCTTTGTAATTAGGCGTATCTACCTGCCAGAGAGCCCCCGAAACACATGTTTAACAAATTCCGCACATTACCTACTCTATTAACTTGCACATAATCCGATCATTTCAACAAGCTACATGTAATTCAATTACTTCCACAAGGCTCACATAGTTGGGTTAACTCCACAAATTTGCACATCATTCAACTATTACAATGAGTTGCACATAATCCAACTAATCACAACAACATATGCATTTATGGCACAAAGTTTGAGAAGTCACAATAGTAGGGTAATTAGGGGAGTGGAGTGTTCTTGCACAAAATTTAACACAATATATAATTGCTTAAGAATGACAACTTACCCAACCACTACCGGGCTTATTCAAACAAGTGGGAATATTTCTCTTTCATTTCATTTTCCGCTTCCCATGTGGCTTCTTCGACTTGTTGACTCCGTCATAATACTTTAACAGAAGCAATCTCTTTGTTCCTCAATCTACGGACTTGCCTATCAAGAATAGCAACTGGAACCTCTTCATATGACAATCCTTCATTAATTTCAACCGTCTCAACCGACACAATGGCGGATGGATCCCCAATCACCTTCTTCAACATGGACACATGAAACACTGGGTGTACTAATGACATTTCAGGGGGCAATTCCAACCTGTAAGACACCTGTCCTATCCTTTGAGAAATCCTATATGGCCCGACATACCTTGGGCTCAATTTGCCTTTCTTCCCAAACTGCATCACTCCCTTCATGGGAGACACCTTCAAGAATACCCAATCATCTACTTGAAACTCCAAATCTCTTCGACGAACGTACGCATAGGATTTCTGACGACTCTTTGCAGTCTTCATCCTTTCCTGAATGACCTTAAATTTTTCCATAGCTTGGTGCACAAGATCCGGTCCTAGCAGTTCCCCCTCGCCAACCTCGAACAATCCAATCGGAGACCTACACCTCTTTCCGTACAATGCCTCAAATGGGGCAATATGAATACTAGCATGGAAACTGTTATTATAAGCAAATTCTATAAGCGGCAACTGATCATCCCAACTACCCTTGAAATCTAATACACAAGCCCGTAATATATCTTCAAGCGTCTGAATGGTCCACTCTGCCTGCCTATCAGTCAGTGGGTAGAATGTTGTGCTGAGATTTACCAGCGTACCCAAACCTTGCTGAAATTTCTTCCAAAAGTAGCCGTGAACTGGGCCCCTCGATCTGAGATAATAGATACTGGAGTGCCATGGAGCCTAACTATTTCTTTGATATATAACTGAGCGTACTGTTCTGCAGTATCAGTGGACTTGACTGGCAAGAAATGCGCCGACTTCGTGAGCCGATCCACTATACCCAAACTGAGTCGAATCTACCTGGAGTGCGAGGTAACCCCACCACAAAGTCCATATTGATCATTTCCCATTTCCACACTGGTATTTCCATGAGCTGTGCTGTCACGGCCCAAAATCCCTAAGGTCGTAATGGCGCCGCACATCATTGTCAGGCAAGCCAAATTATTAATTAGTCGAAATAAATTATTGTTTATCATTTATAAAAATCATTTCCTTTCACTTTATTACATTTTAACTAAATAAAATATGTCAAGTAAAACAATAGTTTAAATATTACACTTTAGCAAAATATATCCCAACACATCCCAGAACCCGGTGTCACAAGTACATGATCAATTTCTAAGAATTTATACAATCATTACAAAGCATGTCCGAAATACAATTTGGACAAGGAAGTTCAAAATGAAAATAGATACAGTACGAGGGAGACTCTGTCAGTTGCGGATCGCCTCCGGATGATGCAGCTCGCCTAAGTCTCCGAATCCTCCACATTGCTATGAAAGTACCTGTGCAATAAAATGCACAGCAAGTGTAGCCTGAGTACAAAAACAAAGTGTACTCAGTAAGTCGCGCGCCTAACCTCAGAGAGGTAGTGACGAGAGGTCGAATTAGACACTCACTAAGGGCCAACAAATTAATTAATAGTATAAGATGAACACGATATGCATGTAAAGGTAGTATAGCAGCATATATATAAGGCACTGAAATCAAAGTAAAAACTGGAAATAAACAAACGGTTACCACTTTATCATTATTTTCCAAAATATCTTAAATAAACAATTTTCTCTTTGTTTTCCCCCAAATATCATAAATCCACAATTTATTCTTTTTTTTCCCCGAAATATCTTATCACTTCAAAAATCATGAAAAACATTTAACAATTTAGCATGCGCATACGGGATAAGGTGAACTGGCCTAAGCCATCATAATAATCATCTCTATAAATTGCGAAGCGGTCACATGCATTCATGCACAATCAACAGTCCACCCCGACTACGTCGAGAAAACAAATACTCAAGTAAATGACAAATTTCTCTTTTGAAAACCACAAAATAGTATTTGAACCCTTTTATTTCAAAATTCACTTGCCAAGTCTTTTTACAATGTTTAATAACATAACCTTATCCGGAAACACAATTTCCCGCGAAGAAAATCAATTCTCTTTCTAGATGCTTAAGAAAATAAAATCTAATCTCCTTTAGTCATTCAATTACAATTTCAATTATATTAGCAGTTTAATACTACAGACAAGATCACAGGTACAACAGGTAAGGCATGCTAGTGGGTCCTAGACTACCCGGACATGGCATAATAGTAGCTACGCAAGGACTCCCATCACCTCGTGCGTACGTAGCCCCCACAGATAGTAACACATACTTAATTAGTTCACCTAGGGGGACAATTCCCCAGCACAAAGTTAGAAAGGAGACTTACCTCGCTCCGAAGTTCCAATACCGGCTTCCAAGCCCTTCTGACGACTCCAACGGACACACAACGCCCCAAAACTATCCAAACAACGACAAACCAATGAAAATTTATTCTAATACTTACCACAATTCCAAATTATATAATCTCCCAACTCCGCTCAATGAAATGACCAAAATGCCCTCGGGCCCACGTGCCCGAAATCCAAAATTTCTCGAAGATATATTCTACCCATAGCCTTACTAACTCAATAAACAATTTACTCTACATTCCATGCTCAATTCGTGGCTAAAACTCTGAATCATTTTCTAGGTTTCTTTAAGATTTCCCAATTTCCTATCATATTCCATGTATAATCCATGCATATAATCTTGTATTTAATTCAAAAACGTGAAGAAATTACATACCTTGCGGTCCTTGACGAAATCCTCTCCTTGAAGCTCCTCAAAATCGCCCATAGCATATCAAAATAGATGGAGAAATGACCAAATTCTCGCTTAAAAAACAATCTGCCCAGGCCCATGTTCCGCACCTGCGGTCCCCATATCGCAGGTGCGCCCAAATATCCCACACCTGCGGCCTCTTTGGCTCCAACCTAAATTTCGCACCTGCGGTGGCCGAAGCCTCGCAAGTGTGGTTACACCAGATGACAACAACCGTTAGCTTTCTTCAACTTCAATTATTGATCTGTTAACCACCCGGAATCCACCCGAGCCCTCAGGACCCCGTCCAATTATACCAACCTGTTCCAAAACATAATGCGGACTTGCTCGAGGCCTCAAATCACATCAAACAACATCGAAACCACAAATCGCACCCAAATCCCAACTTTATGAACTTAGAAATTTCCAACTTCTACATCCGATGCCGAGACCTATCAAATCACGTCCGATTGATCCCAAATTTTGCGCACAACTCATATTCGACATTACGGACCTACTCCAACTTCCGGAATCGCATTCCGACCTCGATATCAAAACTTCCACTTCCGGTCAGATTTCCCAAAAACCTTCAAATTTCTATCTTTAGCCAAATGACTTCAAAATGACCTACGGACATCCAAATTCACTTCCGATCGCGCTGCCAACTCCAGAATAACCATATGAAGCTATTCCCAGACTCGGAATCCCAAACGGACATCAACATCACTGAAATGCACTTCAAGCCCAAATCTATGAAATTCTTCTAAAATGCTAACTTCCATAATATACGCCGAAACGCTCCCGGGTTATCCAAAGCCCGATCCGGAAAAACGCCCAAGTCTGACATCATCATACGAACCTGCAGGAACCTTCAAATCCTGATTCGGAAGTCGTTTACTCAAAATTCCAATCATAGTTGATTCTTCCAACTTAAGGATTCTGAAATGAGAATTTTCTTTCCAAATGAACTTTAAACTTCCCGAAATTCAATTCCGACCACACCCTCGGGTCATAATACCTGAAACGAAGCTGCTCACGGCCTCAAACCGCTGCACAACGCGCTAGAGCTCAAAATGGCCGGTCGGGTCGTTACATTCTCCCCCACTTAAACCGACGTTTGTCCTCGAACGTGCTAAAAACTACTCTGGAGTTATCTAAAATCACTGTTTAACACCCCGAGCACATGCCAGTGCTACCACAACCCAATTGAGTACATTAGCTTGATCAAATCTGAAGATTTCTTCTTTTATCCATATAAGAAGCTTAGAACCTAGTTCCAATACCTGAAATTTTCTCTACCAGGCCTAGTTCCAATATATAAACACTGTATCGACTACCACATACCAGAACATGGAGACATACTTTTGTTGAATTAGCACCATGCACCGCAAGATTCATCATCTAACCACAATTGACGTTCCCTGAACCTTAATAGCCAAAACTCCACGAATGATGCTCCCAATGCATATATATATATATATATATATATATATATATATATATATATATATATATATATATATATATATATATATATA
>ML397333.1:0-56937 GCA_005239525.1 Nicotiana knightiana | reverse complement strand
GACCTGCATAGACACGAGGAAGTAACTGAATTCCCGGTCTAGGGTTACAACTTTCTGACGGACGTTTTTAAAGAGTTAAGTAGTCATCATCTAAACTATATACCTTCGAATCACGTATGTTTTCCTTTTCAGGAAAAGGACCACAAGGAAAGAATAGTCAAGTGCTCGAGATTTCATTCTTCAAAGCTCAAACACTTGGGGGACTATACCGTATGGAAGGCAAAGAAGAAGCAAAGAAATACTATCAAAAAGTCAAAGCTCAAGCCTGAAGATCCATCTTCCCAACAAGTCAAGTACTATGAGAAAAATCAAAGAGCCAAATACAAAAAACACAAAGCCTGATTCAAAAACCTTAAAAAAAACATATTCGTAAATAGAAACAAATGTTTAGGTTAAGGGCAGAATATTAGATATGGATAAAAATGCACATCCTTGTACTTAGTTAAAAACTGTTGTAAATGAAAACAGTTACAGATGAAGCAACATCCTTGTACTTATTCAAAAACTGTTGTAAATAAAAACAGTTACAGATGAGAAAAGCATTGTCCTTGTATTTATTCAAAAACTGTTGTAAACAAAAACAGTTACGGGTAAAAATTCATACCCATATATTTATTCCAAAAAATGTTATAAATGAAAATAGTTATACCCTTGTATTAATTTGAAAAAGCTGTTACAAAAGAAAAAAAGTTACGAGTACAAGTTTATACCAAATCTGTTGTAAGAAAAACAGTTGCAAAGAAGTTATGGACGATACAAAAACACATGTAAAATGTTGCGAAAGTTCGAAATAATACAAAGACTTCCTTAAAAACATTGTCAAAGAAAAAACATGTGAAATCCCTATCTCTCTTTTATATATTTACACCATTATGAAGTTGAGTCGTCTTCTTCATTAAGTGTCGATAAAAAAAGGGCCCTCTTTTATAAATCGTGCCTATTACGAAAAATCTAAACATTTAAAAAAAAATGCAAAGTCAAAAACTCAGAGGTAAACAAAAAACCTCAAAAATAAAGCATGTAAAGATTTAAGAGTGAAAATAAAAACTCAAAGGAATCAAAAGTCATGCTGATATTACTATTAATATATAGTGGCAAAAAACTAAGTATTAACTTAGTCTAAGACTAATTTGTTTATACAAAAGTTGCCCCTAAGTTGTCAGTTGGGGACTTACAACGGACCGAACTTTACCCCCAATGGGACCGGGGGGTAACCACCAATTGTTGATAATAAAAAAAAAGAAAAAAAGAAGAACTAAGTTCCTTAAACTTTTTCACTAGATGAGGGGTTGTCTTCACTGGCAGGAGGAGCGGCCTGAGATGGCGAGACACGAGCAATAGGGACCTCAACCTCAGGTGAAGAGAAATTCTGACTTTCTTGAGACTTCTCAATCGTCTCTCTGGTTTTAGAAATTTCGGCTTCCAAGTCAAAACCCTCTTGGCTCATTTCCGTCAATGTGTCTAGACGGGAATTTAAATAAGCCCAGCTAACATCGACGGCTGCTTTGTCTTCAAGAGCCTCGTAGTCTTTCTTCCATTGTTCAGCTTCAGCTCTTAGCTCATCTCTTTCAGTCAGAGCAACATCATGAGAGGCCTGTAAAGGAGCAATGAGTCTTTCCAGAAACTGGACCTTCTCTGAAGAGTTACAGAGGTCTTCTTGGGTTTGGGTGAGCAATTGAACAAGTTCGCCAGAGTACACCTCCTTCAGGCTCCTAATCTCCTCTGTGGCACGGGAAAGCTGCTCCGCAAATGAAGACTCTAAGACACTTTTGTCCTTACCTGCCTAGTTCGAAGACGCCTTCTCAACAGCCAGTTCTGCTAGCATAACCCTAACTTACTGCTCCAAGGTACACTTTTCTTCCTCCATTGCGTCCATGTCAAGCTGTAAACTCTCGTACTGCTCCTTCCAATTATCAGCCTCAATATGGAAGTCATTTGCTGCTTGCTCCATTTGAACAACTCTCTTCATTAGCTCTGTGCCTATAAGGTTGATCTACATAAAATGATAAATTAGATACGGTAAGAATTTATATAAGTACATTTAGAGAAAAAGCAAGTTTTACCTTTAAGGATGAGTGCACAATCTCGTTCATCCAAGTCAGGGAGCTGTGGCTTTCCAGCTTAGACTTCTCAGTCGAACCTATCAATGGTTTTAACCATACATCAGCCTGGCCCAACTTTTTCAAGAGGCTGCCCGCCGCAGGAACCTCTATTATAACTTGCTTCATCACCCCCTGCTGGAAGACCCTACTTCAACAGCATAAGGCACGGAAGCGAGGGCGGGCGAAGAAACCACAGACGGAGTAGGTTGTGGAGCAACAACGGGATCAAGAACGGCAATGGGAGCAGAGGCAGAAACGGGAGCAATAAACAAAAGTTTCTTAGCAGCAGGGAGAGAGAAAACAACAAGAGGAGCTTCATCAGGGATGGTACCAAAGCCTTGTTGGAATAGGTGATCAACAGACTCACGAACAGGAGAGGGAGTTGCATCTTCAGGAGCAGAAAGTTCTGATTCAGGCACAGGAGGATCAACAACGGGTGCAGATTCATCATTAGAGACCACCCTCCTCCTACGTGACCTATGGACCTGAGAATCCTCCTCTTCTTCTTCCCCCTATAAGGTCCTGAACCCACTTGATTTTCTTTTTGACGAGGAGGAACCAACAATGATCTCCTGGGCCTTAGACAGAGACAGCCTTAAAGCGGACACAGCCGCAGCAGAAACTCCACGAGCAGGAAACCCTACCAAATAAAAGGGGTCAGATAAAGCTAAAAAAAAGAAGAAGTAAAAACAAAAAACTTCACTTACCGTGGGTCTTCACCTTCCAACCAAACCTCAAAGAGAGGTAGTTCCACGAACGTTCTTCTAAAGAGCGATTGACAAGAGTTTTTCTACCCAATCACCAAAATCGGAGACATTCTCGGCGGTTCCCATGGTTACTGCAAAAGAAGAAGAAACAATCACGGTACTGAAAGGTCATCAAAAGTGAAGAAAAGGAAAGTGAGCAAAACTGTACTCACGTGCAAAGTTCCACTTCTCAGGGAAGGGGGGATTTTCTTACTAAACCTGCAGTAGGGACATCAACATACCGGACATACCACCCTCTATATTTTTCTTCATCTGGAGTAACTAACACCCTTTTACTCCTAGCCGCGAGAGTAAACACTCCTTGGCGGAACAACATCGGATAATAGAGGTGAATAAGATGAAAAGTAAAGGGTACGGAAGCTATATTGGCCAAATACCTAAGGCACGCGACTACTCTCCAAATAAGAGGACCGACTTGTCCCAGACAAACTTTGAAGAATCGACAAAACTCGATGATAACAGGGTCGATGGGAGGCTTGAATCCTAATGTGAAGGGATAAGTATAGACATAAGAATATCCAGTCTTGTAAGAGGTTATTCTTTGGTTATCGTTAGGAACAACAACAGGAAAATCAGGCTTCCAATAACAATCCCTGGGTACAAGAGACACTAAGCCCTCTGTTATTTGGGTAGGATAAAGGTCAGCACTGTCATGTGATGACATTGAAGAAATATGCTCACTCATGGCTTGACTATACTTGGCAAAAGAAAACTCCGCAGGAACAATCTCATCGACTCTTGGCTCATGAAACGGTTCATTGTGTTCTCTACTCTTTGATGAAGATCTAGAAGCCCTAGCCCTCGAAGAAGACGAAGGAGTGTTAGACCTAGAAGATGGCAGGGAAGAAGAATAAGAAGAAGAACCCCTGGAAGGAGTAGAATTGAAGAAGACATATTTACGAAGATGAAGAATTTATAAATAAAGAAAGAAGGTTAGAAGTTTTTCGTGAAGTAAAGAAAGGAAAAGGGGTATTTATACTCAAAGGCAACCGTCAAAAAAAAGGAAAGAACAGTGATGTGAAAGTCATAATTGAAGTTGTCACTTCGAGACTGATGCAGCCGCAAAAAGCCCTAAAAGGCACTGAATAATTGCAGAACCAATCCCGGAGAGCCATGTGGCACGGGCATTAGATGTAAGTGACAAGCGACGCATACATTCAGAGACGGATGCAATGGAATGAGTGAAGCATCGGCAAAATGTTCCCATCATAAATGAGTATCCACTTACCAAATATTAATCGATAAATAAATGGTAAGTGGGGGGACTATCTGTATTGGTAAAAATGAGCTTCACGCATGTAATACTTATGATGACTCAACAATCTATGTGGAGTAATGACACTATGAAATATGGACGAGACTTTATGAAGAGATACGAGATAAAGATGAACGAAACAGAATACCCACAGGGTAATCAGATACGGGAATCTCAACCTAATTGAAAAGGCGAAGAGACACGGTCAGAATGAATCAAGACGGAATAAAGGGCAGATTCGGGGATCTTCAATTAATGCGCCAAAACGTTACATAATCTTCACGCAACAGTTATGAATAATTATTGTAACATTACATTAATGTCATTATTAGCCATTAATGCTCAATCACTGAAAAAAGTTGACGTTATATTAAGAAAGTCCCTATAAAAGGGAGTAAAGTATAACTTGTAAGGACATGTTCGAACCACTATTGAAATATACTTACTTTTTACACATCTTTCTGCTTTCTATTTACGAATTTACTTACAATTATTAACATATTATTTGGTTATCAGAAACCCGTGTTCTTCTTAAAATAGCTTTGGCAGAGAATCTAATTCTTTGGTTAAACAACTGGGTCCCCTCCATCCCCTTATCGTTGATTTCTGCTGCAAATACCAAGTGACCTTAGGATAGATCCACCCTTCCTTTTGGAGGATTGTGATTCTGCTCCGGTTTTTTGTGAGCAAAATCGTGGGGCTTCCTTTCACCCTCAACCATCTCATCAGGTTGTACAACCCCCGACTCTACCGAGGTGGACTAATAAAGCTTCAGTGTCAGGCTAGTAAGGCCCTGATTTCGAGGATAGATGAGGACAAAGATCGAGGTTGGATGGGTCCGTTTGTTCGAGTGAAGACTTTAGACCTGATCCCGACCGAAAAGATGTCGTTTCCCGAGAAGTGGAATATGAAGTGTAAGTACAATCCCACTATTAGCTTCTATTTGTTATCTTGCTTTTTATTTTTTCTCATCGATATCCTTTTCCATGATGTAGAGACTGCTTGGATTCCCGGTGCAATTCCTAACCTTGAGAGTTGGGTTAGGGACCTGGCCTTGACCTCTATTTACGCTAAGCACGCATGGTGCGATCTATCGAAAGGCCGATGAGAAGCCAAAAATCATGGTAAGCCCCCTTTCATGTGTATAGTAATTTGGTTAAGACATTTCTCCCATACTTAATCAATTTCTTTTTCTGCAAGTCTCGGCAAAGATGTAGTCATGAGGCCCCCATCTGGGAAAAAAGAAACTTTGATCCCGGTTCCAAAGCTGTGAAGGAGAAAAAGAGAAAGACGACCTCAACCTCCGAGGATCCAGAGCCTAAGAAAAGAGTGGCTCATAAGCCGAAAAAAGATATCACCCCCTTGTCTGCGGAGTCACTTCAACTCCTAAGAGATGAAGAAGAAGAAGAAGAAGACGGCCCCGGGCTGGTGGCCCGAGTAAAGACAAACATCGAGGCTCAATGAGTCACCGAGCCGGTATGGTCCAAAAACACACTACCACGAGCTGACGGGACCTCGGGAGGAGACTCGGGTAGAGTCCCCAAGTTGGCAAAGGCTGAAGATGCCTCATCTCGAGGCAAACAAAGTAGCAGAATCAGCTGTGGAGGTCAGTCTCGAGGCTCGTCAAGATGAAAAAAATTCCCCAAGAGACCCGATTGGGGCAATATAAGTTGGAGACTCTCCGTCGAGGAGACGATTCGGGTGGCTCAAGCCATGAAGACTCCCGATGCAAAAGGAGCCCACGGAGGGGAGGACCCCTTCCATGGTTATTTTTCCGGGATTGAGGATGTCACCGGTCTGAGCGACTTGGAAATACCGAGGAAGGACTCGACTAGAACCTCCTCGAGTTTCAAATTGACCGATCAGTTCCCGGCCCCCAGCGTCTGTCCTGGGATCTAACGAACAATCGTCATATCCATCCCGGAGGATGATCGAGTTTTTGCTACCCCTGTAGGGGTGGCCACTTATACTAGGGGTCTGGTCATGGAGGAAGACCAAGCCGTGATGGATGAAGTGGGAGCATCGTGCCTCTTCAATGAGGCACAACAAGCCTTGAATCGGGTAAGCCTTAACTTCCCTTGTTGATATCATACTTGTATTTTTCTTCTTTGTCTAACTTCCCTTATTTATCTGTATCGGCCTCGGTGCTTCATCATGATGCATTTTCTAGGTATCGAGATGAACTGAGTTGGTACGAAGCCGATATTCAAAGGCTTACCGAGGAGAGGAATGCTCTTAAACTTCTCAGTGGGCAAAAAGAAGAAAAGATCAAGGAACTCGGAGCTGAGCTAGCCGCATCTAAAAAAGAACAAACCGACCTGACTGATCAGGTAATAAAAATCTTAGAAGATCATGGCATCAGTTCGGGAATGATGACTAACAATTCGATCTCACAGGTCTAGTAGAAGCTCGAGATAATCGAGCAGCTTCGTGGAGAGGTCGATGTTGTGAAAGCGGAGACCTTGGCATGGAAGCAAAATATGGACCACCTATCCTCAAGAAGGAGGCTACATGAGCCCAGTTGTCATCGATTGAAAATCAACTTCGGGGTTTGAAAGATAAGAGCTTGGCACATGCTAAGAAAATTGAGGAGCTCGAGGCTGGGTTGACCACCGAACTTGCAAAGGCTAAATCTGAGGCTGAAAAGGACAAGGCCAATGTGGAGGTGATCGTGGCCGTCTACCAGTCTGATGTTGAAGCCGCTTAAGCCCAAGCAAAGGAAAATGTTGAGGCTGCCCAAACTCGAGCATATTGGGTTGTCGAGCTCTCCAAGTGCCAATCTCGGAGGGAAACCCTCGAGGAGATCCATGCTCGAGGCTTCGATCTCACTGATGAGATAAAAAGTGCCAAAGAGCATGACGCCGACGCTAAGGCACTGGCCTCCTCCGATGATGATGACGACGCCGGGAGCGTGACTGTGGGGGACCCCGATAGAGAAAAAGTTTCCCCAGGAGAAAATTAGGAACTTTAGGATTTTTCATTTTTGATCTTTTGTGTAGGATCCTGATCGGACCTTGTAAATAACCTTTCGTATGATCTCTTTTCTTTCCTACTTGTCTTTATTTCATTTCTGCCTTATGAAAATTATGTTTCATTTATGCCTTATGAAAATTTTGTTCATAGGTTCGAGGCTTAGGCAATTTGATCGAAGCCAGACTAATGTAGTTTTTATAATCGAATGAGTACTTGCTCGAACTCGAAGTAGGGTAACCCTTAGGTTTTATTTGAGTGGGGATGGTTTCTCAAACTCAAAATAGAAATAGCCCTTAGGCTTTTGTATTAGGCCGATGTGGCCTTTTTAAAAAAGAATGGATTTTTCGCCCTTTCGGCTTGAAAAATTTGTTGTTTAATCATATAAAATTTGTTGTGCCTTAGCATGAAATAAGTAATTTGTTCAAGAGTTCGAACAATTCTGTACTCATTAGGATTTTCGAGGGTCGATACTATCGAAATCCTTTGTTTCGTAATGCCTTAGCATGAAATAAAGAATCTGTTCGAGAGTTCGAACAATTTTGTACCCATTAGGGTTTTTGAGGGTCGATATTATCGGAACCCTTTGTAATTTTACAGAGGGTAGCCTTTTTAACCGGTTTATAAAAATATTCGAAGGCCTGTTTTTTTACGGAATTCAGACGTCTCTGAATCGTGTTAATTTGGCTGTATCCTTTTTAGTTTGGGACTTGCCTCTTGAGCTTGTTTTTCCTTTACACTTCGAAGTGTCAGCCCTCGACTGGGGTGGCCGTGGCTTGTAAAGTTTGAGGATTGCCTTTTTAAGGTCATACGATCTCGAGGTTTTAATAGTTCGATCACATCTATTTTTCGGACGGTAGTCCCCGAGTGTGGGGTTAGTTGTTCGAACTTCAGTTGTGATCGGCCCTTAAGCTTGTTTACACAATAGATCAAGAGCATGAAATTGTAAAGTAAAAGTTTTCTAAGGCATGAAATATTTGGCAAGGAAAAATACTTCTCTTAATAGATGATTATACATGCGTACACTTTTGATGTTAGGGCTCGAGTAACCTACATGGGCATGACTAATTCGACCATTTGGACCTTACAAAATTTACCTACCGAGACCCTGTTGACACAAAGTACTTTCCTTGCAACAAAGTTGACATTCGAGGGTGATTCCCCCATGTATTCGAGGTTAATTATAAAGAAGCCTTGGATACTGTTGAATTTCTCTAAGTTAGAACGAACAAAGGTTGCCTCATTAAAAACCTCGCCAGAAAAACCCATTTGGGACAAAAACCAGTCTAAGGAAAAAGAGTGCAACACGTGCTTTCAGAACTAAGGATTTATGTTGAAGAATCCATTGACGTATTTGATTGAACACCTGAAATCGGTTAATTTAAAATATAAATGAAAATGGAAAAGGTCGTACCTTAGCAGTAGTATCGTTTGAGGAGTGAAACATTCCAATTGTTTGGTAATTGTTCGCTGTCCATTGTGCCAAGCTTGTAGGATCCTTTTCCGATGATGATGTCGAGGACCTGATATGGCCCCTCCCAGTTTGGGCCAAGTTTTCCTTCATTCGGGTTTCGAGTGTTGAGGGTGACCTTTCTCAGAACTAAATCCCCGATTTTAAAGTGTCGAAGATTGGATCTTCGATTGTAATACCTTTCGATTAGTTGTTTTTGTGCAGCCATTCGAAAAAGGGCGGCTTCCCGTCTTTCATCCAGAAATTCGAGGCTCGTATTCATAGCCTCGTGATTTCATTTCTTCCATTGCATACCGAAACCTGAGGCTAGGTTCCCCGACTTCGACCGGGATCAGAGCTTCGGCACCATAGACTAAAGAGAATGGTGTTACCCCCATACTGGATTTTGATGTCGTGTGGTACGCCCAAAGAACCTCGGGCAATATCTCTCTCCATTTACCCTTAGCGTCAGTCAATCTTGTCTTTAGGTTTTGAATGATGGTCTTGTTTGTTGATTCGGCTTGTCCGTTTCCACTGGGATGATATGGCATTGATAGAATCCTTTTAATCTTGTGATTCTAACGAAATTTTTTCACTTTGCCGCTGATGAACTGCTTTCCATTATCGCACACAATTTTGGTAGGCATCCCGAATCGACATATAATGTGGTCCCAAATGAATCTATGACTTCTTTTTCTTTGACTTTCTCGAAAGCCTGTGCTTCAACCCATTTAGAAAAATAATCAGTTATAAACAATATAAATTGGGTTTTACTTGGGGACGATGAGAGAGGGCCGACGATGTCCATTACCCATTTCATGAACGACCATGGGGATGACTGAGTGGAGTTGCTCCCCAGGATGATGAATCATTGGCCATACTTTTGACATTTGTCACATTTCCGAACGAACTTCTTTGTATCCTTTTCCATATCAGCCGAATAAAACCCTGCTCTAACAACTTTGTAAACCAATGACTTGGCACCAGAATGATTTCCACAAATGCCTTCATGAATCTCCCGTAGGACGTAATCGGTGTCTCTTGGTCCCAAGCATATCGCCAATGGTCCATCGAACATTATCCTAAACAGTGTTCCATCCGCGGCCAATGTGAATCGTGCTGCTTTTGTGCGTAGAGTCCTCGATTACTTAGGACCCAATGGAAGCTTCCCGTTATTTAGGTATTTGATATAGTTATTTCTCCAATCCCAGGTCAGACTTGTAGATTTTATTTCAGCGTAGCCTTTCTCGATCACTGACCTCGAAAGTTGTAAGACATTCCCCAAGCTAAGTTCGTCGTCTTCGACCGATGACCCCAAGTTTGCAAGGGCATCGGCCTCGCTGTTTTGTTCCCGAGGTACGTGTTATAGGGTCCATTCTTTAAATCGATGTAGAACCACCTGTAGTTTGCCCAAGTACCTCTGCATTCGTTCTTCTAGAACCTCGAATGTTCTGTTTACTTGGTTTACCACAAGTAGGGAGTCGCATTTGGCCTCGATGACCTCTGGTCCCAAACTCTTAGCTAGATCGAGACCTGCAATCATGGCCTCGTACTCGACCTCATTGTTAGTTAATTTCGAAGTTTTGATAGACTGTCTAATTGTATTACCTGTGGGTGGCTTCAAAATGATGCCCATCCCGGAAATAATTTTGAAGATTGAAAAAGGAACTCCGAGATGAACCAGGTCCATCATAGGTGACATAGACCAGCAGAGTTAAATGCACATGAGATGCACATGCATGAGATAAATGTATTCTGGTAAAATTTAGATATCTTCTGATCGAAAAGATTTCAAAAATGAAATTGGAGAAGGACTCCTTATTCAATAAGAATAGAATCTAAGATAAGGAAGGATTTATGAGTTGAGTTTGACTAGAACTCTTCCACCAAGGAAGAGTTGCATTAGGATTCTAGTTAATTCCTTATCTACTAACTCCTATAAATTGCAGATTGTTATTATTGTATATAGACGCACAAAAGCAGAAATTTATCAAGAATTGAGAGCAAAATTCGTGAAGAAATTTTGCAACCAGTTCGAGCCAAATTGGAGAGTGCGAATCTGGAGCTACTTGAACCAGCTAGAAGAACCAGTTCCATCTGTTGTCTTTTAGTCTAGTTTATTTGTAGTAGGTGATTACAAATTGTACCTTTCAACTTTATCTAGAAGCAATTATAATAGGTACTGAGTGTTCAAGTTATAGTTAACTTGAAGTTTGTCTCAAATAGCTAGAGGCTAGTTTGCCACAAAGGGTTAGAGTTAATACTTAGGTTTACAAAAGAGTTTATTTTGTAAATGTTGTTTGGCTCAGAGTTGTAGTAAAGTGTTTGGAGAAAATCCTACTGAGTATTAGGTCGTGGTTTTTTCACCTTGTGAGCTGGGTGTTTTCCACGTAAAAATCTCTGTGTTTTTACTTTACTGCTTTTATTATTCCGCAACAGTAGAAGTTGGAACACCAAGAAGAACCAGGTTCTTCTAGAGAGAGAACACTCGAAAATTGGATACCACACAAATTAACCTATCTTCTTGTGTGGTATTGACGTATAAAACATCAATTGGTATCAGAGCGGGTTATCCTTGAAGAGGCTAACACCTTAGGAAAAGATCAAGATGAGTGCACTACCTGAAAAGTGTAAAGAGAAATCCACCACTAGGCCACCACTATTTGATGATCACTTGCAGATGACTGATGGATGCTTCAAATGTGTTAAAAAGAAACACATGATCAAGAATTGTCCTATGTGGGAAGTCGAGTGGAAAAAGGAGAAATCTGAAAGAAGGAACAGGAAGAAGGAACAGGTTCAACTCAAGAAAAACAGAACATCAACAAAGGCAATGGTTGCTGCTTGGGGTGAAAGTTCAGATGAGGAGTCAGATGATGAAGATGGAGATGAACAAGCACTTATGGCAATTGGAGAATCCGATGAGGGATCTGAGGTAAGTATAATTCATCTCAAAGACAAGATTAAATTTTTGTCTAAAGAAAGGCTATCTGAGTTACTCCTGGATTTCATTGATGAATCTGAGGATCTAAACAATGAAAAGAAACAACTGTCTAAGGAGTGTGTGATTTTGAAAGCTAAGTGCAAAAATCTGGAACTTAGGGCTAGAGAAAGTGATAGTAAAAATGTTGAGTTAAAGAACCAGGCTCATGAACTTGATACCACTGTCCTAGAGCTAAGATCTAAAAATCTAAAACTGAAATTAGGAACATGTAAAATAAAACTGATCACACACAACTCACATTATAAGAAAACCTAGGAAAAATGCAAGACGAGGTGTACAAAAGAGATGAGCAGATAAGAGTCCTTAAGGAGGATCTAAGTAAGGTCAAGCATGAACTAGATAGAACTAGCAAATGAAACAGGTCCTCTGATGCTTTGACATGGCTACAGAAACATCATAGTAGCAATAGAAGAGGACTTGGCTTTGGGAATCCGCTACCTAAGTGGGATCCTAAAAGCAAGTACCTCACTCTTCCTGAGAACAAGATTTGTACTCACTGTGGTAAGACTGGTCACTTTAAAAGTGAATGTAATGAAAACTAAAAGGCCAGTCAAAAGAATAAAAGTTTTGTTCGAGGGAAGAATTGGCTACCAAGTTGGGCTAAAAAGAATTTAATTCATCCTTTTGCTTATATAAAGGAACCCAAACTAGTTTGGGTTCCTAAGACTAACCCCTGATTTTCTTTTGTAGATTCAAGTGAAAGGTAGTATCCAAATATGGGTACATGGATATTGGTTTCTCAAAACACATGACTGGCAACAAGGACTAGTTCCTTTCACTTGAGGACCTCAAAGGAGGAAATGTCTACTTTGGAAATGGAAAGAAAGGTGAAATCACTAGGGTTGGTAATGAACAAGATGATGAAGAAATTGGGCTGGTTAGAAACTTAGTCCAAACTAAAGCAACACTGGAGGAAGGAACATGTGATGGAACAGGTTCATCCATCCCGGGCAACATGACAGGGGGAATAGAACAAAATAATTCCCAAACTTCGTTGGAACCTGTACCTGAACCTGTGCCACAGCAACAAAGCAATGAAGGAACATCAAGGAGTAACTAGTTGGTTGTGAAACCATGCAGATATCTTTACAAAAGTACTGAGTAGAGAGCATTTTGAAAGGAACAGGTTACTATTAGGGATGATTAAGATCACTTAATTGAACCAGTTCAGAATGTAAATACATTAAAAAAAGAAAACAAAGAAAAAATTTGGCTAGAAAAGTCTGAAACGGGTGTAAATAATCAGATTAACAATTGCTCAGTCTCATACTGTAAAAAGTATACTCTTATGCCATGTTTTGATATGACTCACTGATCACAAATGAAATTTTTTCTATCTTTGCAAATTGAGGCTTGATCAAGAGGATTCTGAAATGATGAACCTGGTTCATCATGCTGGTTCATTTGAAAGGCGAGGTATGTGTTCTACACTCTGCACACTTTGAAATACTAATAATTAAATCATGAGCAGAACACTGCCCAAACTCAATCTTTTCAAAGCCTATCCATTTGACTTTGAACCAGTTCTATTTCAACAAGAATCCTCACCAAATTAAAATACCTAGATTCTAGGGAAGCCTTAACCGTCAATTCAAAACTAAAATTTCATTCAAGACATCCCCTCCCTTACAAAACAATTCCCGAATTTCCGATGACTTAGGTAACATCTGTCCCAAACCATTCTTCTGAGATCATCTCTGATGTTGCTGAAAAAACTTAGAAAACAGGTTCATACTAGTTGGGTCTGTGAAGGATGTGGAACTACCAGAGACGAGAATAAGAGGTGGTAAAAACAAAATTAAAAAAGAAAAAGAGAGAGAGGTAGTAAGGAGTAAAGAGAGGGGAATAGGGCAAGAATATGTAAAAATGGCTATCTGTGGTGCTGAGCCAGAAAAGGAGGAAGAAAGTAGAAAGAACGCAGGGGGAAGTGAATCAGGAGAAACCGCTGAAGGGTTAGTAAATTTAGGAAAGCACACAGATGAACCTGGTTCATCTACTGAGGGAACCCTGGCGGATCTGCTGAAAATGTTAGGCGATAATTACAATCCAAAGAAGAAAAGAACTCCTAAAGCTCAAACGTCTGGAACATCAAGAGAAAGTAAGAAAAGAAAAGTTGCTCCTTCTGAGACTTCTAATATTTCTCTTCCAAGATGAAGAACTACAAGGAGCAAGTTAAAGTAAAATTAGGACGAGTTGAAGAGAGCTTTAGAGGAGAGTAAGAAGAAACGAGTGGAAAAGGGGAAAGAAAAGGTTGTTGAGTCTATTGAGGATGTTGAAGTGGATGAGATGGACCTGGTCCATCAAAGTGGAAAAGTGGCAGAGGTAGAGGTTCAGACCCCTAAGTTCAAGAAAGCCAAGGCTTCCTCAAAGAAGTCTTCATATGTTTCTAAGTCTGCTAAACCATCCATCTTGGCTAAATGAACCAGGTCTACAGTTTTTCCAAGCCTTAATTTCCTAGCATGCCTAGAACTTTCAGTGACCCAAATTCAGAATTTTTTGTTTGTTGCTCATGTTTTAACTGTTTTTGTTTCATTTTGTGGATTGTGGCAGAATCGTATTCTCTCTATCAATGAAATCTGATGCTTTTTGCTCTGATTCAGTATCTCTATTTTTTCCTAGTTTGAATTCTTTGTTGATTTTTGATGATTAATCCATGATTGCATATGCAGTTGCCCAAGTGGCCATGAGTAAGTGTTAAAAATCTGGGATTCACACAATATTTTTTTGCAACTCTTCGATGATGCCAAAAGGGGGAAGATAGGTTGTGCTCTGAACATGTGATATTTATAACCTAATGAACCTGGTTCTTTGTGATAAATGCTTAATACTCTTTTATGTGTCAATGTTGGACTAAGCTGAAACATGCCTGAAGCACAAAGTTTGTCATCATCAAAAAGGGGGAATTTGTTGGCCCAAGAAAGGAAATAGTTTTGAAGATTGACAAAGGAACTCCGAGATGAACCAGGTCCATCACAGGTGACATAGACCAGCAGAGTTAAAGGCACATGAAATGCACATGCATGAGATAAATGTATTCTGGTAAAATTGAGATATCTTCTGATCGAAAAGATTGCAAAAACGAAATTGGAGAAGGACTCCTTATTCAATAAGAATAGAATCTAAGATAAGGAAGGATTTAGGAGTTGAGTTTGACTAGAACTCTTCCACCAAGGAAGAGTTGCATTAGGATTCTAGTTAATTCCTTATCTACTAACTCCTATAAATTGCAGATTGTTCTTATTGTATATAGACGCACAAAAGCATAAATTTATCAAGAATTGAGAGCAAAATTCGTGAAGAAATTTTGCAACCAGTTCGAGCCAA
Organism: Nicotiana knightiana; assembly: GCA_005239525.1. Taxonomy (NCBI): domain Eukaryota; kingdom Viridiplantae; phylum Streptophyta; class Magnoliopsida; order Solanales; family Solanaceae; genus Nicotiana; species Nicotiana knightiana. The sequence goes on along the minus strand of ML397333.1, from coordinate 42,065 downwards.
ATAGGAGAGTGCGAATCTGGAGCTACTTGAACCAGCTAGAAGAACTAGTTCCATCTGTTGTCTTTTTGTCTAGTTTATTTATAGTAGGTGATTACAAATTGTACCTTTCAGCTTTATCTAGAAGCAATTGTAATAGGTACTGAGTGTTCAAGTTATAGTTAACTTGAAGTTTGTCGCAAATAGCTAGAGGCCAGTTTGCCATAAAGGGTTAGAGTTAATCCTTAGGTTTACAAAAGAGTTTATTTTGTAAATGTTGTTTGGCTCAGAGTTGTAGTGAAGTGTTTGGAGAAAATCCTATTGAGTAGTAGGTTGTGGGTTTTTCACCTTTTGAGCCGGGTGTTTTCCACGTAAAAATCTCTGTGTTTTTACTTTACTGCTTTTATTATTCTGCAACAGTAGAAGTTGGAACACCAAGAAGAACCATGTACTTCTAGAGAGACAGCACTCGAAAAATTGGATACCACACAAATTAACCTATCTTCTTGTATGGTATTGACGTCTAAAACATCATATTCCATACCCCCGAAGATGTAACTGAATTTAGTAATAATTCTTTTTCGACCTCGGGTATGAGGGCTGGGATGAAGTCGTCCACAAAGTCTGTTAAGATCTGATCTTGACGGTCCATTTGTCCAATCGACCCGAGAGCTCGGGTTTGTGCAAAATATTGCGAAGGGGATATCTAGTCATAACACAAATCGGGTGACACTGAAAATACAGATTTAATTTCCTAGAGGCGCTTATTAAAGAAAGCGCTAATTTTTCTAAGTGTGGGTATCGGGTATCGTCCTCACCTAAGGTCCGACTAACATAATAAATAGGGAATTTCATACCTTTCTCTTCTCGAACTAGGACACCACTTACCGCTATCTCCGAGACTGCTAAGTATAAGTAGAGTTGCTCGTCCACTTTCGGGGTGTGAAGCAATGGCGGGCTCGACATGTATCATTTTAGTTCTTCTAAGGCTTGTTGACATTCTGGGGTCCATGCGAAATTGCTCTTCTTCTTACGCAGTGAGAAGAACCAGTGACTTCTATCTAAGGACCTCGAAATGAATCGACCTAGTGCGGCTATGCTCCCTGTTAACCTTTGTACGACCTTGACATTATCCACGACCGTGATATCTTCGATTGCCTTGATTTTATCGGGGTTGATCTCGAGTCCCCGATTTGATACCATAAAGCCCAGGAACTTGCCCGAGCCGACCCCAAATGCGCATTTCTCCGGGTTGAGCTTTATGTTATACTTTCTTAGTATGTCGAAGATCTCCTGCAAATGTCTCAAATGGTCCTCTGTTCACAGGGACTTAACTAACATGTCATCAATATAAACTTCCATTGATTTACCTATTTGTTCGTCAAACATTCGATTTACTAGGCGTTCATAAGTAGCACCAGCATTTGTTAGTCCGAATGACATTACATTATAACAATAGGTGACGTATTTAGTGATGAAGGAAGTCCCTTGCTGATACTCCGGGTTCATTTGTATTTGATTGTACCCAGAGTAGGCATCGAGAAAACTGAGGATCTCGTGGCCGGCCGTGGCATCGATCATGCGATCGATATTTGGCAAAGGAAAAGAATCCTTAGGGAAGGCCTTCTTTAAATGCTTATAGTCTACACATATTCTAAGTTTATTTCCCTTCTTAGGGACTACTACTACGTTTTCTAACCATTCAGGATATTTTACTTCCCGAATGGACCCTATTTTGAGAAGTTTGGTTACCTCATCCTTGATGAATGCATGTTTAACCTCGGACTGAGGCCTTCTCTTTTGCTTTATTGGATGGAACTTTGGGTCCAAGCTTAGCCGATGTGAAGTGATTTCTAGTGGCATCCCTGTCATATCGAGATGGGACCAGGCAAAACAATCCATGTTATATAAAAGGAATTGAGTAAGTTTTTTTCTGAGCTCGAGAGTCAAACCCGTGCCCAGGTATACTTTTCATTCGGGCAGATCTTTGATCAGTACAACTTGTTCCAGCTCTTCGACTGTCGATTTGGTGGCGTCGGAATCATCGGGAATTGTGAAGGATTGATGGATCCAGTAGTCTTCATCCTCGTCCGTTCCCTTCTTCTCAGACTGAGTCGAGGCTGGTGCCTGTAGTTTCTATTAGCCTCCTGCTTTCCTTTGGACTCCGAACCTTTTTTTGACGAGAGTTTCGATACCGGTATTACTTCATCGGTCGCAAATATTTCTTTGGCGGCATGTTGTTCCCCATACACCATTTTTACTCCCTCCGTTGTAAGGAACTTCAGAACTTGGTGAAAGGTTGAAGGTACCGCCCTCATGTTATGAATCCAAGGTCTTCTGAGCAGGGCGTTGTATCTCATATCGACCTCGATCCCATGGAATTTTTTTCTTGAACGGTCCTGGCTATGTTTACTAGAAAGATGATTTCACCCTTAGTAGTTTCACTCGCCATGTGGAAACCATTGAGAACCCGAGCTGCGGGCACAATCTGATCCTGCAGGCTGAGGTTCTCCACGACCCTCGATCGAATATTATTGGCTGAGCTTCCTAATCAATCAAAACACGTTTAACCTGAATTCTATTCATAAGGATATAGACTACCAATGCATCGTTGTGGAGTTGTGAGATCCCTTATGCTTCTTCGTCATTGAAAGATAAGGTCCCTTCGGTGTCACGACCCAAAATCCATTAAGGTCGTGATGGTGTCGGACAAGCCAACAATAAATACTTAATTGGGTTCTCATTTTATTAATTTTGAAATCATATTTTCCTTTGATTTAAATAGTAAAGATTGGGGCTTTACAGAGTAAATAATAATACTTTTAACCATTTCAGTACCGAACAACCCATAATCATCCCAAAACCTAGTGTTACAAGTGCATGAGCATTTAACTAGGAATATAAAATAAGCTAAAACAACTATCTAGAATACAAATTGGACAGGTTAAATGTAAATACTCTGAAGGAGACTCTGCTAGCTGCGGGTCTACAAATGGAGTGCAGCTCACCTAGGTCCCCTCATGTATACACGCCTCTGCTACCACAGGGACTTTAGACAAATACGTACACGCACAAAAATGTGCAGCAAGTGTAGTATGAGTACATAAGCAACGTGTACCCAGTAAGTATCTAGCCTAACCTCAGAGAAGTAGTGACGAGGGGTCGACAATGACACTCACTAGTTGTCCAATGACATAAGGTATAGTAAAGAGATAAGTAAGCATGAGGCATAATAAATAAATGAAATAAACAAGTATAAATCATGTGGTACAAATCCCCCTCTTCACGAGGAACTCAAGTTCTTTATTAGAAATTCCCTCCTTAACCGGAGTATATACATAGATATAGTGGATCTCGTCGAGTATCTTACCATAATTCAGATCTAGGAACGTACAAATACACTGGCTTCTTGCAAGTTTTACGCACGATTTCATTAGGATAAGATATAGGGAATACCGAGGCGTACGACCTGATCCAACATAACAATAAAACGGTGCACTGCCGAGGGTCGAACGGCGCAAACCATAGATGCATCTATTAACCTGCCGAGGCGAACGACCCAATCCCATAAGAATAAGAAGTGTTTATGGGTCCTTGACCCCAATGAACGTGTGAGTTGAAATTTCTTTAGTGAAAACCGTTCAATGAAACATATATATACATATCGGAGACATGCCGTAAGAGGAGGACTAATATCCGATGGCTAATCATGAACCAAGTCTCTACAATAGCAAGTCTAGTATCAAATAGAATGTAAATCAGGGGAAATTAATAAGCGATAGACTACTCAAATAGTATAGCTACAACATGAAGTGAACCTAAGTCTACCCGGACAATAACATGAATGCAGCTACGTACGGGCTCTAGTCACCTCGCGCGTACGTAAACCCCACAACAAGTAGCACACATTGAATATAACATCTAGGGGTAACTTCCCCCTCACGAAGTTATACAGGAGACTTACCTCGTCTCAAAGATCACTTTCCGGTCCAAAATATTGCTTTCAATCCTCAACTCGGAGCCAAACGACCCAAAGCTAGTCAAATGATATATAAAATAGTCAATACATGCTCAAGAGTTTACATCCTAACCATTAAGGTGATTTTCTACCCAATTTGAAGAATTCTAAAATTCACCCACGGGCCCACGGGCCCGGATTCCGGAAATTTTCAAAGGTAAACATTACCCATAACATTATGAACTTAATTATATGATTTGTTCTCAATCCCATACTCAAATTCGTCGTCAAAATCCAAAACTATAACTTCTAGGTTATCTACCAAAACCCCACAATTTCTACTAATTTCCATATTTTTATCCTTAAACAAACCATGTATTTAACTTGCAATAGGTGGGAACCACTTACTTGACATAGATGACGAAAATCTCCCTTCCAAGAGCTCCAAAAATTGCCCGTCTTTTAAAAAACCTTATGCCCGTCTGACTTCTCGCACCTGTGGTACACCAGCCGCATCCGCGGCTCCGCACCTGCGAAAAATCCATCGCAGGTGTGGTTCCCTCCAAGCCTGGCAAAATTTGTTTCTGCAGTCGACCATGCGCTTATGCGCCTTCGCACATGCAGATTCATTTTGGCTTCTGCGATCCAGCTCCCTCTCTCGCGTTCCGCTTCAGCGGAGCTTTCTTCACACCTGCGGGCTCGCATATGTGGAACATCCTTGCATCTACGACCATCCCAGCTCCGTCCAAATGTCATTTCTACGACCTCATAGCCGCACTTGCGGGCTCGCACATGCGGCCCTTTTCACGCAGGTGCGATTGCACCAGATATCAGATGCCTCAGCACATCTTCCAAGTCCAAACTCGACCCGTTTCCCATCCGGAATTCACCCGAGGCCCTCGGGACCTCAACCAATTATACCAACACGTCCTAAAACACCATACGAACTTAGTCGAGCCTTTGAATCCTATCAAACAACGCTGAAACCATGAATCACACCCCAATTCAAGCTTAATGAACTTTAGAACTTCAAACTTCTATATTTCTTGTCGAAACCTATCAAATCACGTCTCATTGACCTCAAACTTTTCACACAAGTCACATTCGACATTACTGACTTATTCCAACTTCCAGAATCGGTATTCGGCATCGATATCAAAAAAAAGTCTACTTCCGGTTAAACTTCTCAAAAACCTTCAAATTTCTAACTTTATCTAAATGACCTCAAAATGACCTACGAACCTCCAAATCCACAATCGGACATATGCCCAAGTCCAGAATCATGATACAAAACTGTTGGAACCTTCCAATCCCGATTCCGAGGTCTTTTACTCAAAAATTACACTCTAGTCAATTCCTCTAACTTAAGGCTTCCAAAATTAGAATTCTCTCTCCAAATCAACTCGAGCTTCCCGAAATTCAATTCTGACCACGCGTACAAGTCATAATACCTGAAGTGAAGTTGCCCAAGGCCTCGTATGGCTGAACGATGCGCTAGAGCTCAAAATGACCAATCGGGTCGTTACATTCTCTCCCATTTAAACATGGGTTTGTCCTCGAACGTGCTAAGAACTGCTCCTGAGTTGTCCAGAATCACTATTTAACACCTCGTGCACCCATGTGTGCCACCACAATCCAGTTGAGCACATCAGCTCAAGCAACCTGCAATTCCTCATTTTTTATTTAGCCAAATAAGACTTAGAGCCAAATTCCAACACCTGAAATCCTCTACCAGATCTGTTCCAACATACAACCACCATACCCAGCACCACACAATGTACCAATACATGATTGTATACATATTCTGAATCCACACTATGCACTGCATAATTCACCTGACCATAATAACACCCTCTGGCAATAATAGCCAAAATTCTATGAATCTGATGCCCACAATACACCCCATGACACATATAAGTCCTGTTCCAACTATTGCAATACTGCCACGATGAAAGAGATGTGTAGAAATTCATAACCAACTGCCAAGCCAACAAATCATTGAGTTTCTCCTCCTGATAAGAACCATTACCTCATTATGAACCAAATAACGATATTTGCTCTCAAATATGTTGAATATAAATCCGATCGCACTGATCCCAGGTCCAAAAATCTCGTCTCACCCAGTACAAGTTGCTCAGGCACTTCCAAAAGTTTTATATAATGCCACAATGCGCCTAACAAGCTACAAACTCGAATGTTATACTTAAGGAAACGAACTCTGGAAAGAACTACTCAACCAACATAACTAATTAAAAAACCGAAAAGATACTATGAACCTTCCTCAGAAATTGAGAAACAAAACACACAAGATTAGGTATAGGGAACTATACTCAACATCACACTATTGCGACGTGCAACCCGATCCAACAGTGATATTGTTGCGGCGTGCAACCTGATCTAACCATGATACCCGTGGCGGCATGCCACCCAATCCAAACAATATACTCGTGGCAGTGTGCTACCCGATCCAACCAATATACCCGTGGCGGCGTGCCACCTGATCCAAACAATATACCCGTGGCGGCGTGCCACCCGATCCTTACATAATAATATATACGAAAATACTTATCCAGAAAAAATGCTCATTACTACGAAATACTCAAATATCGGCCACGAGCACGCGAAGTGCATAATACAAATCTCGGGGAGACGGATAGCACCATACGCTATGAAACTCAAGCGCAACCATTGTGCAATAAATGACCTGTATCTCGAGAGCCATCATGCTCTCACAACACCACCAATTACACTGGATCTCGATACGAGTGTGATTAATCAAGTCACCTCACAACCCAGCTGGCATAATTTGATTACACGGAATAGCTGACGACATAAATAACACCCAGGGCACGAAGATTCCTTCGCACACGACGTTTAACTGAAATGAACACATCCGGCCTGATTTAGAGCCCACATTCACAGATCCACCCACGGACCTCAAGTTGATCCTGACCATACCTGCATTGTGCTAATAACCTTTCAAGGATCCACACTAACTCTTTTTTCCATGACACACAATAACAATCGTCAAATTCGGAACAAACTTTCATAGTTCACAACCAAATGAACTGAGCACCCTTCAGGCATCAATTCTCACATTAGCGATAGTACCACAATCTCCATACTTGGTTTCAATCTTCAACCAACTAAGTGACTGCATGTCACATTTATATGATCCTTCTATGGGATACGCTACCACAACCTTCCGCACCAAGTAACAAGTATGCACATCCATACCACCAGCCATACTAATGCCATAAAGCAAATCAAGGATCTTCCAATCAAAACACAAAGCCTCTTACACAGAACACCGATCTCAGGTGACGCTAAAGACAATACCAACTTACTCTAAACATCTGAATCTTTTCCGGCTCATCCGAGCTCGTGACATTCTTGTCAACACCAAACCACAACCTTGATCCTCAACTTTCAAATTTCATGCTGCTCACTGCACCTATCCTACCAATGCGCAAGAGCACAAGAATTCTATCATAACTCCTGAACCACTAATAGGATACACACTTCATCATATAGAAAGCTTTCACTTACTCATTTCAAGAGAACCATAGCAACACGCGACTGAATTCCCATAATTGCAGAAAATACCAACCTCGAGTAGCGGTCTAAACCACCATAATTCTTTCGGGATCCATCTACATATAACAAGCCATAACACTAGAATGCCTCCATATAAAATCAATTACGGTGGCCGCCAAGACCTAAACTTACCGCCACAAATCACATGCATAACTTAACATGCTGAAGGAACTGATCATTGCCAACATCATGCCAATTCAACCGTTGCTAACCGAACCAACTTCTTCAAATTTACTTTGGATATTCCTTAGAAATAGCAATGGATCCTTTCTCAATATAACGAACTCAATCTGCACTCATCCTGAGTGACCCCATTTCACGAGACCACATTGTCTCCAAAACCCATGAACCATATCATACCCTCCTTGTGCGCATATTCGTGTCTTCAGCTAGTACACCGATTCTGATAATTTCTCCATGAATCCAAAGTTATTTTCTCCCATTCCTTCAATGCTACACAACACACCGAAAATAACATAGAACACTCTGAGCCCCCTTTTCACAATCCGCTGCATAGCTCGGTACTTAACCATATTGCGGACTTGAAATCCACAGACACCACACTTTAACCTTTGAATTCACTAGGACTGTTGTTGATAGTCACCCACTCTGGTTTGGTCCCGAATATAATCAACTCCAAGGCTCTGCTAGCACATGAACACCCTTCCCAAGAAGCAACTGGCTAAATTCCTTTCCTTGTACATCACATCCAGACGAAGCATAGACTCTGAGTCTACCCAAAACCTGAACATGAATCGATAAGCCAAAGTTAACACACATTCCTCAATCCTTTGCTCCAATAACCATTAATGTTTCCTTTCCTTAGTTGTAATAAACCAACCAATACACCAATAACCAGAAATCGCACAAATATACAACCACGCAATCCAATCATAGGCGGTAGGGCTCTCCCACTTAGCTTGAAGCTAGAAATATCACTGGGACCCACCGAGATTCCTTCTTCCCTATTGACATCAGCTAGAAGTCCAACAATGAATTCCAAACTCGAAGTTATGTTGTACCCTTCTTCATATCAAGCAACTCCTTTTTGTCATATTAAACTTCCTCCGCATAGCAGCCAATATTCCAAAATTACGCCTGTAGACCTAGTCACTGTCCACCATGAATCCTAAATCACTCTAACTTTCCTCAAGGCGTGTAGTTATCCTACCACCAAACCCATATGCCACTCTTCCCCTCTCCCGATTTGGTTAAACCCTCTAACTTAAGCAACTCCTCGACATCCGCTTCTCATACCTGGCCTTCTAGCAATTCAACCACCGCAAATCACCTCCCACATGTCCTTCCTTGTCCTCCGGGGCCCAATTGTGGCCTCAAATCCGAATCCGTCTATGTAACACTAGAGCTAATAAATTGTCACAAACTCCAATCCTCCTAGAATATCATCCCTCTTGATCCATCCACATTAGAAATACCCCTTCGATTATGAACAACTGCACATCGCGATTTCCGAAAATTACTTCCTCGACACCATTTCAAAATACCCCGCTCTGAAGGCAAATTGATGAAAACCTTAACACCGGCGAACTCATTCATCCAGTACAACGGTACCACATCACAGATGAATATTCCACCATGCTACCCAGTCTCGTCACTCCATCAACCCAAATCTAAACATTCCTAGTCAGATTTCCTTTCCTCTACCGGAAATAAAATACTGAATCTCTTAATCATGCACCGAGTAAATCCTCTTTCCAAGTCATTCACCGACTCGACGCCTAGACAAGCATCCCTCCTTTCCACAAACACTATGCGATACCAGCGCATGAATCGTCATAACAATCAAGGCCAAACCTCAAAACCTTAGATAACACTGATGCTGAGCTGAAACGATAGGACGGCCTCCCACAATGCGGCTGTAATACGCAATCAAATACGTAGGTAGAAACATCCTGCACCACATCTGTAGTACCATTACAATACCTCAATTCCCAATCCATAGCAAGCGCTCTACGTCGCCTAAGATCAAAAGAATCAAATCGCACGATGGGGAATCAAGAACGGAAGTACTCCTAACAGCCTTGTAGCATATTGAAGATAAGTACAGACGTCTCCGTACCGATCTGCAAGACTCTACTAGACTCACCCATGACTCGTGAGACCTAAGTGAACCTAGTGCTATGATACCATGTTGGCATGACCCAAAATCCATTAAGGTCGTGATGGCGCCGGACACCACCGTCAGGAAAGCCAACAATAAATACTTAATTGGGTTCTCATTTTATTAATTTTGAAATCATATTTTCCTTCGATTTAAATAGTAAAGAATGAGGCTTTACAAAGTAAAATAATAATACTTTTAACCATTTCAGTATAGAACAACCCATAATCATCCCAAAAGGAGGACTATTATCCGATGGCTAATCATGAACCCGTGAAGTCTCTACAATAGCAAGTCTAGTCTCAAATAGAATGCAAATCAGGTGAAATAATAAGCGAGAGAATACTCAAATAGTACAGCTACAGCATGATGTGAACCTAAGTCTACCCGGACAATAACATGAATGCAACTACGTACGGGCTCTCATCACCTCGCACGTACGTAGCCCCCACAATAAGTAGCACACATCAATGATATCACATAGGGGTAATTTTCACCTCACAGAGTTATATAGGAGACTTTCCTCGTCTCAAAGATCACTTTCCGGTCAAAATTGTGCTTTCAATCCTCAACTTAAAGCCAAACGACCCGAAGCTAGTCAAATAATATATAAAATAGTCAATGCATGCTCAAGAGTTTACATCCTAACCGTTAAGGTGATTTTCTACCCAATTTGAAGAATTCTAAAATTCACCTCCCAGCCCACGTGCTCGGATTCCGGAAATTTTCTAAGATAGACATTGTGCATAACATTATGAACTCAATTATATGATTTTTTCTCAATCCCATACTCAAATTCGTGGTCAAAATCTAAAAATATAACTTCTAGGTTATCTACCAAAACCTCACAATTTCAACTAATTTCCATATTTTAATCCTTATACAGACCATGTATTTAACTTGCAATGGGTAGGAACCACTTACCTTGACATAGATGACGAAAATCTCCCTTCCAAGAGCTACAAAAATAGCCCAACCAAATGAAAATTGGAAGAAAATGAGCCACGTCCCGTCTTTTAAAAACCCTTCTGCCCAACTGACTTCTTGCATCTACAATACACTAGTTGCACCTGCGGAAAATCCATCACAGGTGCGGTTCCCTCCAAGCCAGGAAAAATCCGCTTATGCGGTCAACCATGCGCTTCTGCGCCTTCGCACATGCGGATTCCTTTCCGCTTCTGCGATCGAGCTCTCTCTCTCTCTCATGTTCCGCTTCTGCGGAGCTTTCTTCACACATGCGAGCTCGTAGATCTGGAACATCGTCGCATTTGTGACCATCCCATCTCTGTCCAAATGTCATTTCTGCGACCTCATAGCCGCACCTGCGGGCTCACACCTGGCCCTTTTCATGAAGGTGCGATTGTACCAGATATGAGATGCCTCGGCACATCTTCCAAGTCCAAACTCGACTCGTTGCCCGTATGGAATTCACCTGAGGCCCACGGGACCTCAACCAATTATACCAACACGTCCTAAAACACCACACGGACTTAGTAAAGCCTTCAAATCCCATCAAACAATGCTGAAACCACGAATCACACCCCAATTCAAGCTTAATGAACTTTAGAACTTCAAACTTCTACATTTGATGTCGAAACCTATCAAATCACGTCCAATTGACCTCAAATTTTGCACACAAGTCACATTCGACATTACAGACTTACTCCAACTTCCAGAATTAAAATCCAACCCTGATATTAAAAAAAGTCCACTTCCGGTCAAACTTCTCAAAAACCTTCAAATTTCTAACTTTCGCCAAATGACCCCAAAATGACCTACGGACCTACAAATCTACTTCCGAACATACGCACAAGTCCAGAATCATCATACAAACCTGTTGGAACCTTCAAATCCCAATTCTAAGGTCGTTTACTAAAAAATCACACTCTAGTTAATTCCTCCAACTTAAGGCTTCCAAAATTAGAATTCTCTCTCAAAATCAACTCCAAACTTCTCGAAATTCAATTTCGACCACGCGTACAAGTCATAATACCTTAAGTGAAGCTGCCCAAGTCCTCGTACCGCCAAATGACACGATACAGCTCAAAACAATTGGTCGGGTTGTTACATTTTAGTACATAGTCTCAAGTTTGCTTTTCCCTGGTGATTGAGTCCTTGGTGCGCTTGAACACGGGCCCCTATGGAATATCGACCCCATCAATGATCATGTGAATCATGTGTTGTGGTTATTCATGTTCGTTCTTCCTGTTTGCATCCCTGTCTCTGATGTGGTTCTTAGCTTGGTCACTCAAGAACTCTCGAAGGTGGCCCTCGTTGAACAGACGGGCTACATCCTCCATTAGTTGTCTGCAATCCTTCGTTCTACGACTATGAGTACCATGGTACTTGAATATTTTATTAGAGTTCCTTTGCGTCGGATCGTTCTGTAGGGGTCTAGGCCATCTAGTATCTTTTATCCATTCAATGGATGATACAATTCCTGATGCGTCAATGCCGAAGTTGTATTCCGATAATTGTGGTGCTTCTGTGGGATCGACATGTTTATCGAAGCCATTTTTACTCATGAGCCCTCGGGAGCTCTGTCCTCGATCATTCCTTCGATCACTTCGAACGGGGTTACGCACTGGACCACTGTTTCTACGAACTGCGATGTATGGTTGATACCGATCTCTGTTAGATCGGGCTTCTCTGTCGATGTCCCTTTGAATTCTGTCGACGGGCCTGTTTGGGTAAATGGAACCGGAAGGGGTCCCCAGCTGATCATCCTCGACCCTGATATTCGACTAGTACCGATTATGCACATCGGCCCAGGTCACGACTGGATACTCAATTAAATTTTGCTTTGGCTTCCATGATGCTATCGAACTTCGTACGCTCAAACCTTGAGTAAAGGCTTGGACGCCCAATCATCTGCGACCGGGGGTAGGTCCATGTGTTCTATCTGAAACTGAGATACAAATTCCCTTAACATTTCGTTGTCCTTTTGTTTCACTTTGAAGGGGTCTGACTTTCTACTCACTACCTTTATTGCTCCGGCATGTGCTTTGATTGGGGGGATCTTGGAGGAAGATGTATGTGAAGTCCCCGAGCCACAGAGCGGTAAGGGCACTTCTTGCTGAGTCGTAAGATCGGAGAATGCTCCTGAAGGGTCTAGCTCCGAGACCCCTAGAATAGGGGAGAGTGCCCCTAGAAGAGGGGAGAGTGCCCCAAGCGATTCGCTCGGGGCAATAAATATAGATGATTTATCGCCCGGTTCTTCATGTTTTGAGGGGCAATTCCGAGACGCTCAGGCTATGAAAACTCCCGATGCAAATCTAGGCCATGAAAGGGGTGACATATTTCTGGATTGCTTTGACGGGCTTAAAGACGACCCCGAACCGGACGCGTCGATTGTTTTCAATGAAGCTCAGCGTCTTTTGAAACGGGGAAGTATTTTCCACCCTTTTTTTCTCGTGCCCACATCTAGTTTAATATTAACTCCTTTGTTCGTGAGCAGGCTTTGGTGCTTCATCGAGAGGCCTCTTTCAAATCTCGGACGGAGCTGAACCGATGTGAGGCCGAGCTCAAGAAGCTCATTAAGGAGATGGATGATTTGAAGCTACGTTACGTTGGAAAGGAGGAGGAAATTGCAACCATCCAAACAGAACTTACAAGAGCTCGTCAAGATCATAACGAACTCATCGAGAAGGTAACGTAATTTTCTTGAAACTTTGTATAATATCAATTCAAATTTGGTGATGTATCCTCGGTTTCGCAGTTTCAGCAGAAGGTCGAACTGGTGCTACAGCTTCAAGAAGAGGCCAAGGTGAAGGAGGCTGAAACTATAGGGTGGAGGCAGCACATGGAGCGCCTCACCTCAGAAAAGGATTCTCTTCGAGAACAGTTGACTTAAGCTGAGCACCAACTCCAGAGTGAGGAGGAGGAAAGTCGAGCTCGAGCCTGGAGGACCGAGGAGGTTGAAGTTGTTCTTGCTAAGGCTAAAGCTTAATCGGAGGAGCTTGAAGCCCCTTATAGAGCCGATGCCGAGGCTGCCAATATTCGGGCGCATGATATCTCTGCCTCTACTAAGATTATATTGTCACGTGCTATTTCCCATTCCAGGCAGCGATCTCGGATAGAGTCTCTCGAAGAGGTGCACGTCTTCGACCTCTCTGCCGAGATCGAGAAGGAGAAAGCTTCGGAGGATGAGGCCGCAACTTTGCTCTCTGATGGCGAAGGTTCTGTTAGCGGATCCGAGGGTGAGAGAGATGAGGCCTTTGAGGAAGTTGCATCTGACTAAGTCGTTCAGGAGTGAGCCAGTCTCGAGGGGAACCGACTCGACTAGATATATCTTTTCTTTGTTTCTGTAAGGCCCTGCTTGACCCCTTTGTACATATACTTTTGGCATAATGAAAATATTCCTTTGATGTCTGCATGTCCTAGTATGTTTGATTGTCTTAGTTTTAATTCGTGATCGAAATAAACCCTTAGGTTTTTTGTTTTCCGGGGGCAAGTCCCCGGGTCTAAAACTCATTTGAAAACTTGTCTCGAGGATGGCTCGCTCCGAATTGGCAGATGAGTTATTTCCGGTAACCAGGCTTGAGTAATTTTATAGGATAGGGTAGGCCCTTAGGTTTCTATTGGCGATTGTTAAGCTCTCGATCTCATTGTTATACCTTTTATGTGTAGCTTTAATTATTTGTTTAAGCTCGTAATAACCGAACCCTTGGGTTGAGAGCGAGGTCTCGAACTTTAATTGTATTGGTCTTTCGGCTTATGAGATCGTCCCTTGGGCTCTTTAAAAAATCTTCCCTTAGGCTCTTTAAATCGGACCTTAGGCTCTTTTAGGTCGGCCCTTAGGCTCTTTAAGTTGGGCCAATTTGGCCTCTGAAAACGGCTATAATATTTTCCTCTTCTCGAGTAAAAGACTTAGTGAAATTTTCTTTTTTGTCTTATCATGTGTTTTTTGTACCCGATGGGTTTTTCGAGGGTTCAGCAAGCGGAGCCCAATTTTTTCTTAACTCGTTTGTGTTAAGATAATTTAATACCTTTTGAGTCTTTTTCGAAGGCTCATATTATCGAAGCCTTTAAATTTTTTGAGGGACGATTTTATCGAAGCCCTTTTTTGTTTGTTTTACCGAGGGTAGCCTTATTTAACCGATTTTTCAAAGTGTTTGAAGGCTTTTAGTTTATGGCGGAATTCAGACGTTTCCGAGCCGCATTATTTCGGTCGTAGCACTTTTATATGACTGTAGTCTTTAGTATGGTCGTAGCCTTCGGGTACGTCTCTTGGACTTGTTTCCCGATAACATTTCGAACTTATTCGAAATGTTAGTCCCCGAGTGTGATGGCCTTGGCCTATATATCGGGGGATGCCTCTTTGAGGTCTTATGATTTCGAACTTAGATAGCTCGAGCAGGTAGTCCCCGAGTGTTTGAGGTATGCTTGCACTTGGCCCTTGGGCCATTTTTCGCAAGTTTTAGTTTTGTACAATAGATCATAAGCACATGACTCGTATAATAGAAATTCTATTTCAGACACGAGATGTTTGAGAAAAAAAAGAGTTCTTCTTTGTATTATTCATACATGCGTACATGTTTTATTATCGGGACTCGGCTAATCTATATGGACACGGTTCGAGACCCATTTACATAACATTCGAGGGTGATGCCCCCCAGTATTTGAAATTGATTGCAAAGAAGCTTTGGATACTGTTGAATTACCCCCAGGTAGCACATAGTTGTTGCCTCGTTAAAAACCTTGCCGAAAAAACCCATTTGGGATAAAAACCGGTCTAAGGGAAAAAGAGTGCAACGCGTACTTTAAAACCTGAGGTCTCGATTTCTTGGACCGGATACCTGCAACAAGTTAGTTTCGAATATTTAAGTAAATGAAAAAGGAGAAATCCATACCTTAGCAATAATATCGCTTGAGGAGTGATATGTTCCAATTATTCGACAATGGCTCGCCATCCATTGTTCCAAGCTTGTACGANGTTAAAAACCTCACCGGAAAAACCCATTTGGGATAAAAACCGGTCTAAGGGAAAAAGAGTGCAACGCGTACTTTAAAACCTGAGGTCTCGATTTCTTGGACCGGATACCTGCAACAAGTTAGTTTCGAATATTTAAGTAAATGAAAAAGGAGAAATCCATACCTTAGCAATAATATCGCTTGAGGAGTGATATGTTCCAATTATTTGACAATGGATCGCCATCCATTGTTCCAAGCTTGTACGATCCTTTCTCGACTATGTCGAGGATTTGATAGGGTCCTTCCCAGTTAGGACCGAGTTTCCCTTCATTAGGGTCTCGAGTATTGATGGTGATTTTCCTTAAGATAAAGTCCCCGACTTTGAAGTGTCGAAGATTGGTTCTTCTGTTGTAATACCTCTCGATTTGTTGCTTTTGCGCGGCCATTCGAACGAGTGCCGCTTCTCGTCTTCCGTTGCATGTAGAAACCTGGCGCTGGGCTCTCTGACTTTGATAGGTATTAAGGCTTCGGAGCCATAGACTAAAGAAAACATAGTAGCTCTGGTACTGGACTTTGATTTCGTCCGATATGCCCATAGAACCTCAGGCAATTTTTCTCTCAACTTCCCTTTTGGCTTTGTTTAGCCTCTTCTTCAAGTTAATGATAGTTTTATTTGTTGATTAGGCCTGTCCGTTTCAACAGGGTGATATGGCGTCGATAATATCCTATTTATTTTATGATCTTCGAGAAATTTTGTTACTTTATTGCCGATGAATTATTTGCCATTATCACACACTATTTCCGCAGGTATCTCGAATCGACATGCAAATTGATCCCATATGAAGTCGATCGCTTCTTTTTCTCTAACTTTTTCGAAGGCCTGTGCTTCAACCCATTTAGAGAAACAGTCAGTCATAAATAATATGAATCTAGCTTTACCTAGGCTGATGGCAATCAACCCATTTAGAGAAATAGTCAGTCATAAATAATATGAATCTAGCTTTACCTGGGGCCGATGGCAGAGGGCTGACGATGTCCATTCCCCATTTCATGAATGGCCATGGGGATAGGACCGAGTGAAGCAATTCACCGGGCTGGTGAATCACTGGTGCAAACCTTTGACATTTGTCGCATCTTCGAACGAACTCCTTAGAGTCTTTCTCCATGCTATCCCAATAGTATTCTGCTTTGATGACCTTTCGAACTAGTGACTCGGCGCCAGAATGGTTTCCACAAGTGCCTTCATGTATTTCTCATAAAACATAGTCGGTATCTCCCGGACCCAGGCATACGGCCAATGGACCATCGAACGTCTTTCTGTATAACTCCCCATCCTCGTCTAATGTGAACCGAGCTGCTTTAGTTCGTAAGGTCCTTGATTCTTTGGGATCCGAGGGTAGCTTCCCTTTTTTCAAGTATTCGATCTACTTGTTCCTCCAATCCCAGGTTAAGCTTGTGGAATTTATTTCAGCTTGCCCTTCCTCGATTACAGACCTCGAGAGTTGGACAACAGTCCTCGAGCCAATTTCGTCTTCGTCGACCGACGATCCCAAGTTGACAAGTGCGTCGGCCTCGGTATTATGTTCCCAAGGTACATGTTGCAGAGTCCATTCTTTGAAACGGTGCAAAATGTCCTGCAATTTGTCCAAATATCTTTGCATCCTGTCTTCTCGAACTTTGAAGATGTCGTTTACCAGGTTAACTACCAGTAGGGAGTCACATTTAGCTTTGTCGGATTTTGCTCCCAAGTTCTTAGCTAGTTTGAGACCTGCAATCATAGCCTCATACTCAGCCTCGTTGTTAGTCAGTTTGGAATCGATTGTCTAATAACATTAACCGTAGGCGGTTTCAAAATGATACCAAGCCCGGACCCTTTCACATTCGAGGCCCCATCTGTGAAGAGGGTCCATACCCCCGATTAGGTTCTAGATTTTAGCAGAAGTTCCCTTTCCACTTCGGGTACGAGGGTTGGCGAAAAGTCTACCACAAAGTCTGCTAATATTTGAGACTTGATGGCCATTCGGGGCTGATACTCAATATCGTACCCGCCAAGTTCGACGGCCCACTTGGGCAATCAGCCCGATAGCTCGGGCTTATGCAATATATTTCGAAGGGGGTATGTGGTAATGACACATATAGGATGACACTAAAAATATGGCTTTAGTTTTCTAGATGCGTTTATTAATGCAAGTGCTAATTTTTCTAGGTGTGGATATCTGGTTTCAGCATCTCCTATAGTTTGACTTACGTAGTAAACTGGAAACTGCGTACCTAGTTCATCTCAGACTATTACTCCACTTACCACTATCTCGGAAACCGCCAAGTATAAGTACAACTTCTCATCTACCTTTGGGGTGTGAAGCAAAGGTGGGCTCGACAGGTACCGTTTCAACTCCTCTAACGCTTGCTGGAATTCCGGAGTCCATGTAAAATTATTTTTCTTTTTAAGAAAGGAAAAGAACATATGACTCCAATCTGACGACCTCGAAATGAACCGGCCGAGGGCAGCTATCCGTCTGGTTAGCCTTTAAACTGCTTTGACGCTGTCCACGATGGTGATGTCCTCGATGGCCTTGATTTTATCAGGATTGATCTCGATTCCCCGATTTGACACAATGAAGCCGAGGAATTTACCCGAGCCAACCCCGAAGGCACACTTTTCGGGGTTGAGTTTCATGTTGTACTTCCTCAAGATTTCGAATGTCTCCTGCAAATGAGTCAAATGGTCCTCTGCACATAGGGACTTAACTAACATGTCGTCAATGTAAACTTCCATTGATTTTCCTATCCGCTCTTCGAACATCTTGTTAACTAGGCGTTGATACGTAGCTCCCGCATTTTTTTAGCCCAAAGGGCATTACATTATAGCAGTAAGTTCCAAACTTGGTGATAAAAGAAGTTTTTTCCTGATCTTTTGGGTCCATCTGAATTTGGTTGTACCCAGAATAGGCGTCGAGAAGAGTAAGTATCTCGTGGCCAGCCGTGGAATCGATCATTCGATCTATGTTAGGCAAAGGGAAGGAGTCCTTTGGACATGCTTTATTTAGGTCCTTATAATCTACACACATTCTAAGCTTGTTCCCCTTTTTGGGGACTACGACTATGTTAGCTAACCACTCGGGATATTTGACTTCCCGGATGGACCGTATTTTAAGGAGTTTAGTTACCTCTTCCTTTATGAAGGTGTGCGTCACCTCGGACTGAGGCCTTCTCTTTTGCTTTATCCGTCTGAACTTGGGATCCAGGCTCAACCGATGAGTTGTAATCTCAGGTGGGATTCCTGTGATATCTAAATGGGACCAAGCAAAGCAATCCATGTTATCAATAAGAAATTTGATGAGTTTTTTCCTGAGCTAGGGGGTTAACCCCATTCCGAGGTATACCTTGCGCTCGGGAAGATACTCGATGAGTATCACCTGTTCTAGATCTTCGATCGTTGACTTAGTTGCATCCGACTCTTCGGGAATGACGAAAGTTTGAGGAGTGAGTAAATCCTCTTCATCTTCTTCGATTACCTGCTTGTCCGCTTCGGTCGAGGATGGGGACGATGATTGTTATTTGGCTACTTGTTCATCTTCGATGCTCTACTTTTCTGAGGTCGAGGGTGCTGGCATCGGTGTCACCTCGTCGACTTCAAACATCTCCTTTGCAGCGTGCTGTTCCCCGTAAACTTTTTTCACCCCATCCACTATCGGAAACTTTATTATTTGGTGAAGGGTTGACGGTACCGCCCTCATGTTATGGATCCATGGCCTTCCGAGCAGCGCATTATACCTCATGGCACCTTCGATGACGTGAAATTGTGTGTCCTGGATGGTCCCGGCTACGTTTATTGGTAGGATTATTTCTCCCTTTGTTGTTTCGCTAGCCATGTTGAAGCCGTTTAGGACTCGAGACGCGAGTACAATTTGATCAAGTAGGCCGAGCTGTTCTACGACCCTCGACCTGATTATGTTTTCCGAGCTACGTGGATCCAATAGAACACATTTAACTTGAATTTTATTTAGAAAAATAGAAATTACCACGCGTTGTTGTGTGGCTGGGATAGGCCTTCTGTCTCCTCGTCGTTGAATGTAAGGGCGTTTTCGGGCATGTAGCCTCGGGTCCGTTTTTCCCTCGTAATCGATACTTTGGTGCGCTTGAAGACAGGTCCTTGTGGGACATCAACCCCACCGATAATCATGTGGATAACATGCTGAGGTTTTTCTTCCTCGTTCTTTTTGCTGGCGTCTCTTTCCCCGAAGTGATTTTTGGCTCTGTCACTGAGGAATTCTCTATGATAGCCCTCGTTGAATAATCGAGTTACTTCCTCTCTCAACTTCCTGCAGTCTTCGGTCCGATGGTCATGTGTGCCATGGTATTTGCACATCAAGTTAGGATTCTTCTGAGAAGGATCGATTTGTATAGATCTAGGCTACCTAGTGTCTCTAATCCTTCCAATGGCCGATACGATACTCGAGGCATCGACACTGAAATTGTACTCCGATAATCGGGGTGCTTCTGTGGGATTCTCGTATTTGTCGAATCTAGTCTTGCTCATGAGTCCCCGAGAACTATGTCCTCGGTCACCCCTTCGATCGTTGCGTCGGAATTATGTCTCGTATGGTTGTTTCTTCTTTCCGTGACATACGGCTGATATCGATATTTGTTCGACCTTGATTCCTTGTCGAGATCCCTTTGGTTCTTACTTGTCGATCAGCTTGGGTGCACTGAATCCGAGGGGGCTCCTAGTTGATCATCCTCGACTCTAATCTTCGACTGATACCGGTTGTGGACATCTGCCCAAGTCACAGCTGGGTATTCTATCAAATTTTGCTTCAGTTGGCATGATGCGATCGAACTCCGCTCGTTTAGTCCCTGGATGAAAGCCTGAACATCCCAGTCGTCGGTAACTGGTGGTAAATCCATATGTGCCATTTGGAATCAAGATACAAACTCTCGAAGCATCTCGTTTTCCCTCTGCTTTACCTTGAAGAGGTCCGATTTTATTGTTGTGACCTTTATAGCTCCAACGTGCGCCTTCACAAACGAATCTTCCAACATGGCGAATGAATCGATGGAGT
This sequence comes from Nicotiana knightiana, assembly GCA_005239525.1. Lineage (NCBI taxonomy): Eukaryota > Viridiplantae > Streptophyta > Magnoliopsida > Solanales > Solanaceae > Nicotiana > Nicotiana knightiana. The sequence continues at coordinate 21,436 of ML397333.1, read as the reverse complement.
TCGGAGGCAAGTTATGATACCAAATCATTGCTCCCTTGGACAGGGTCTCTCCGAATTTCTTCAGCAATACTGACTTGATTTCATCGTCTTCCAAATCATCTCCTTTAATAGCACACATATAAGAGGTAACGTGCTCATTGGGGTCCGAGGTCCCATTGTACTTTGGTATATCGGGCATTCTGAACTTCTTCGGTATGGGCTTCGGAGCCGCACTTGGAAGGAATGGTTTTTGTACAAATTTTTTGGAGTCCATTCCCTTTAAGATCGGTGGTGCCCCCGGAATCTGATCAACTCGAGAGTTATAGGTGTCCACCTTTATCGTTGGCCTCAATCTTCTTTTCCCCCGACTCTATTCTCTTAGTAAGTTCCTCGAGCATTCTCATTATAGCAGGGTCAGTCGTCGAAGTATTGTCACCTGATCTTTCAGGCACTGGCTCTGTACGGCGATTAGCCTCTTGCTCGACCCTATTCGGAGCCACATGTCGACTCTGCAACTGGTCAATAACGTTCTGTTGGGCTTGCAGCATTTCAAATATGACTTGGAGACTAACACCTTCGTCTCCTCTTCCCTGGGTACCTCGATTGTCTGTCCGACCTTCTCTGCATAGGCTTCCAGCGAGGTCCCCGCCTAAATCTGCATTCAAAGCAATGTGTGAGCCGACATCGACCGGGTTGGCGGGCGGTGCTCCTCCGAGGTCAGCTTGTGGAACCTCGATTCCTGGAGCGATAACATTCTCGTTTTCTCCGTGGAGTCCGAGCTTGTTGTCACCGTGTACCTGTGTTTTGTGAGTTTTACATGATTTATCCTGAAAACAAAAATTCTTGACAAGAAAAAAGCGTAAAATAATGTGTAATACCATAATTAACACCGAAAAATCGCTATTATCCTTAGCCCCACGGTGGGCGCCAAACTGTTTACCTTGAAATACGAGTAACAATTAAACTAGTAATGTGGTTATACGGATATGCGATATGATTCAATGTTAATTGATAAACAGCTAAATAAATAAATGAATTAAATGACTCAAATGGATCAAATCCGGGTTGCAGTGATTAATCGTCCTCAAACTGGATTAGACTCGAGAACAATCGCTTGATGAGTGAGTGGCAATAATATGAACAATCACAAATGTAGGAGTTAAAGGCGAATAAAAGAGTGTTTGTATTTCTCAGCAGTGTAAGTAAGAACCCATGTATGATTATAATTATAATAATGATGATAAAGATGCCCCTCACAGATGAATAAGATTCCTCTTTATATAGTAGAGGAATCCTAAATAAGGTATGACTCTAATTGCGGAAATAAAATACATGATTGATGCCGTTAACCGCTAATAGCTCTACTGGTTCCGAGATCCTCACCGGGATCGATGGTCGAATGCAGATAATTCGGGATTTTGTTACTGCGGTGTTGAACTAGTTCGATCCCGATTCCTCGGTCTATACTTTCCTCAAGTCCGAACTTATTTCGATACAAATTTGCTCTCGAGGTATACCCTCGGGCCCATATAATCGGGTCTCTAGATTTTTACCGCATATAGTTATATATGGTATACAGAAGTAATTAATTGCAACCAAATGGAATTTTGACCGTGATCATGATTGTGATCAGTGTTCAAGTGATAGGTTAAATAGAAAGAGAGTAGGTAGATGCGGAGTCAAAATTTGAAGTTTATGAGTTCGGGATTATAGTATATTTAATTTACTGAGTTTTAAATTAATAATTACATATTTATTGAATTTTTTAAAAATATATATAAAATTTGAGTCAAAGCTATTAGTTCGACGGAACCGTATCGCATATCCATGCACGTCTCTGTTGAAATTACGATCTGAAGCCAACGAAAGGATTACTACCACTAGTATTAAATGATGGTTACTTTGTATTTAAGGAAATAAAAAAGCAAAAAAGAAGCGTAATATAAGCTTAATTTTCTTGAATCTTTTTCCTATATGGAAATGAAAATTCTCATCATATATCCATTATGTTGGTGGAGAACGTCCATTAGGGGTGGAACCAGCCTTATAGCTATGAATTTGTAAAAATTGCACGAGACGCCTTATTTGGTCGCTCCCATTTAATTTATACTTATTTTTTTTAAAACTTTTAATTTGTGTCCACTTTTTAAATAACTTCAGCCCCCTTTCTCCTCCTCCTTCTCCTCCTCCTCCTTCTTCTTCTTCTTCTTCTTCTTTCTTCTGTTGTTGTTGGTGTTGCTATGGAACTTCAGTTCATGGGATTGCAATAAATATGTTTATCAGAGCTGAAGTTCACCAGTTACAAAACAAAAACTAGAGCTGAAGTTCGTCAGTTACAAAAATAAAAACTTCAACTCTAGAGCTGAAGTTCGCCAGTTACAAAACAAAAACTAGAGCTGAAGTTCGCCGGTTACAAAAACAAAAACTTCAGCAATTACAAACAAAAACTTTGCGTTAAGACGTGCACAAGTTAAACAAAAACTTCATCAAATAGATAACAAAACTTCAGCTACTTCAACTCTAGGCTGAAGTTCTCCAGTTACAAAACAAAAACTTCAGCTCTAGAGCTGAAGTTCGCCAGTTACAAAAACAAAAACTTCAGCTCTAGAGCTGAAGTTCGTCAGTTACAAAACAAAAACTTCAGCTCTAGAGCTGAAGTTCGCCAGCTACAAAAACAAAAGCTTTGCGTTAAGACGTGCACAAGTTAAACAAAAACTTCAGCAAATAGAGAACAAAACTTCAGCTACTATGCTTAAGTTCATCAATTACAAACAAAAACTTCAAGCCTGTTTACTAGAATGCTGAAGATTTGCGTGATTGCCTTTGCTACTTCAGCCCCGTATGCCGAAGTTATGCGAAAAGGCGGGTACACTTGCAATTTTTTTTGCAAAGCGGACACAAGTTAAAACGTGACACAAAAAGCAGGTATAGATGCAAGTGCCCTTATGGATTTTGCAGAAGCTAATAATTTTTGGCTCAAATTGTATATTTGTGTTAAAAATCTACTGAATATGTTGAAAAGGTCTATTTAGAACCCAACAAATAAAAGAATTATAGTCCTAAATCCATAAATTAAAAATCTTCAACTCTGCCTCTGTCGTTATGTATGGTGTTTAAATCAAATTATAAGCGCGCGTTTCATGATTGTTTGATATATTCAAATTACAAACCGACAAGCATGAAATAAATATTGACCTAAATCTCACTACTGTCTTTTTTTACTTTTTTGAAACCAAAAAAATGATTATTGTCTTTTCTATAAATTGCGGTTGCAAAAGACCATAAAAGTGAAGAACGGATTGAAGGCAATTTGACTGCAAATCATGAAAAGGAGCTTTAAGGAAAAAGGAAGTGAAAAGCAAAAGCAAATACACACAAATAGTAAAAGCTTAAGTATTAGGAACTAGCTTATGTGTTGATTGTAAACTATCTCCTTCATCTAAAAGAAAGGTATTCATAGCAGTATTTCTACGACTAATTATTGGAGTATAAAAATAAAATAAGAGAGGAGTGGAAAACCAAACTTTTTGAGGGGAAAAACAAAATAAAGTTCATATAAAAAGTTTTGGTCACTTTTATTAGTAATTAATTGCGTGTGACGAAAACTTTAATTAGACGCCAAAGTCACCATAAAATAATGCGTCAAGATCTGAGTTAATCAAGAGTTTAATGGTAGTTATATATTCGTTAGCTACGTATGCACTAAAGATGCAAATTTACCTTCAATAATATTTTTATATTTTTGTCAATTTTAAAAAGAACACCAAAAAAATACTTTCGTTACAAGTAAGAAAGAGCAAATGAATATAGCTTTCTTCCTGTTACTAATAGCCTTCGTAGGATTCACAAATATTATCTTACATTCCTTTCGTTCGAGTTTAAAGTTTAAACTAGTAATAGTTCAACTCTCCCAACCGTTAGATTTTAAAAGGAAAAAGTTGTATATAATGAAATCTTAACCGTCTAGGTTTTTTCTAAACCAAGCAAAATCACTACTTTCAAGTATTAATTAAGGGAAGAGAACAATAGATATCATTCACATTAGAGAATGACGAAAAGCAATATAGTTTATCAACACAAAAAAAAAAAAAAGTTGGTAATATAAAGCCTTAAAATCAGAGACATAGACATACTTTGAACTTTATGAGATTTAAATTTTAGAATATTATTGCAGGTATTAATAACTAGATTTTGAATATATATATATATTACTACAATAGTTTAAACTAAGCTATATATATTGATTTCGTCTGAACCTACAGCTAACCTGCTAATTTCTGTCCCACCTAAAATTCATTAATTAAAACATGGGGGATTGTTGTAAAACAATATAAGAAAGAAGAAAAGTATTGCAGAGAAAAGTAGAGAGAGAGAATTCTTATTAATTGGGATGAATTATAATGGAATATGACCCTTTTATTTATAGGAAAAAAATGAATTAGCCACCAAGTAACAAATCCTAAAATCTCTCTAAAATATAAACATTCACCATAATAAAATACTATTTATAACAGTCCATCTTGAATATCTATTCAGCAGATAATGTGTCTCGTTAAAACCTTAACTAAAATAAAATCCAGTGGGAAAAAATTCTAATGAAGAAAAAAGAGTACACATATCTAACAATACGCCTTTTGGTTGCCTCGTTAAAAACCTTGCAAGGAAAACCCAGTGGGACAAAACCTTGTAAGGGAAAAAGAGTACAACGCGTATTAACTTCCCCTGATGAGAGCATCAATTCACATCCTTGAGCCTTCGCATCCCAATCTTATGCACTAGCTTCTTGAAGGTTGACATTAGTAGAGATTTGGTGAAAATATCAGCCATATTATCACTTGAATGAATATGTTGCACCTTGAAATCTTCATTATTGTATTTATATAATGTCTTCATATAATATCATGGAATAGCTTTTTCAATATCTTCATAGAGGGAAAAATTCTCGCTATCACATTATCATGCTTATAATTATAGCAAGATAAAAATGTGCACAAATTGCACTTAAAATGTAGTACTTCATGACCAAGAATTTTATATGCTTTAAGCAATTTAAATCCTTCAGAGATTGTCATATCAGTTAAGTCATATAAGCCATATATATAGACTTTAGATGCATATCAAGTTTTATGTCATGCTAGATATATAAGATAGATAAAAGTGATTGCACTCGTAATTGACTTTATAGATAAAAGTGATTGCACTCGTAATTGACTTTATACTTTCAATCGTTTGAACTACATGTCCAAAACTATATGTCTTTCATATGAAACCAATTTTATTTGAATTGTGTCTCTTGTATTTGGCCAATATTTTTGTGTCTGTATTTGACAGACTTAAGATCCTCATCTATCCTTAGCGCTATCATAGATGTCGACGACGAACATTTTATATTGGTTCCAATATTTTTTTCATAAAGACGTAATATAGAAATCTCTTCATTCATATTTTCAGGTACGTGAACCTCTCCTAAAATTTTATGAAGTGTTATGTTATGTGATCTTCTAGATCACTTGCCTTCTTATTATGATCATTTTGATCATTTGCTCACCATTTTTTATCAAGAATTCTATTTGAAGCTGATTTGTATATATACGTTAAGCGTACCATAGACTTTGTCCTTCTAGGACTTATTCTAATACGAGCATTTTCACTGAGAATATAGCTACTTTCTTTGGGTCAAGTTCATATTATCTTATTCGAGGATCTAGATGTAGAAATGATAATTCTTCCCAAACTTTTTCTCAATTGTTTATCTTGTCTCTCCCTCATGTTAGCTTTGGGAATCAATCTTTATGCATTATGGTGTTAATTGAAATATACACCGCACATCAATAATAATAAGATGGAATTATTTGGTTCATGACCCTGAACCACTTGTGAGAGGAGAATGTAATATACTTTCATATATAATGTATATCAAAATTGATATAAATAACTTTGTTCTCATAAGCAATAGTTTAATTATTAAGTGGAAGCACTCAATAAATCATCTTTGCTAAACCAGTTGTGATGTAAACCAACTTATCAAGATAAACTATCTTGAATAGAAAATCTGAAAATTATGATCTAAATTAAATTATTGAGCAAGTTACCTCGCAAACACCAGGTTGCGGGTTAATAACAACCGTGCATGTAATCATCTCATAGATGCATCTTATGTGGAATACATGGCAGGTGAATGTGCCCATATTCACCTTTGATATTTCCAGCATTCATGGGATTCAATCTTAATTTTAGTTGGTATATAAATTAATGAGAACAAGCAACATAAGAGAATTCGTAAAGAACTTTCTAGTTCTTTAATATTTATTCATGTGAATTCTCTTTTATTTTGCACATCATACTTAAATTGATATTGCTAAACTAATTATGTCAACTGGATAAATTATCAATATTGATAAACTTCAGGTTTATACCATGACGTGTGCAATTATCAATAAACTTCAAGTTTATTATGATATGAGTTTAATTTTTATATCAATAAACATCCACGTTATTGTGGTATTCTTTTGTTTGTGTAGTACAAACTGGAGAATAAATCGGGTAGCGTTTCACATGCATATTATTCCGTTACAAGTTGTAGTATTAGAAGATATTAAATTTTTTTTTTATTTATAGCCTCAATATAACCAACCGCTTTCGCAAATACTTTAGAAACTCAATAAGTTTCTTTGAGACTTACTACGACACAATAAATTGACATGATAGTCAATTGTATTCCTCTAAAATAGTAATAATTGGCTCTTCTAGAGCTCTCAATTAATTTTATACTACCACATATTCATCAACATCTATATGGTCAATAAACTTTTGAGGAGAAAGTTATATCATTATGATCATGATCAAAATTATATTCAAGATCTATTTCTTGCATTACGCTGTCTTTTAATAATCACATTGCCAAAATATTTGGCATAATCACAATAGGTACGTGATCAATGATCATTCATGCCATAATAATGACATTATTTTCTTATATCATCTAAAACCTTTTCTAGAGATTAGTATGGTATATCCACTACCACTAGCACATTCATATTCCTCCAAGAATGAATATGTATTCATAAATCAGATGTTGTCACATTCATATAATGAATGAACCATAATCATCTATATGTGCTTTGCAAAATCTCATGTCAAATCGAAGAAAAATATTATTTTCACATAGTGAAGGATTATTTTGAGAATCTTTTTTATTCACATTATCACAATGATGACGACTATAATTTCGTCTATTGCCACGTCCACATCCATTGATACCTTCATGGTAATAATTTTGTATTCTTTCAGACTTATCACATATTGCTATCACATTCTCTTAAGGGGAATGAGAATGAAGCAAATTCAATGGGACGAGTTTCCACTTCTTTGCCCACAACGATATATGAATTTGATCATGGCAAGGCATATAAAATTTTATCACCTCGGGCGGTTATAATTTCTTGCAAACTCTATTAGAGTTATAATCAAAGTTTATTGTCTTTTCTTGTTTTTCAAATCAAATTATAGAATTTCAAGAATTTAAAAGAGAAAAATAAAGTAAAATATTTACCTTAAATCCAAAATTTAATCATGAAGGAAGTTCAAGGAATAACTGACAATCATTATGCTCAATCCCAAAGCTTCGACTCAACTGATTAGAGTTTCGTGCTGACAACGTGTTATAAAATAATATAAGAAGAAGAAGAATATTATAGAAAAAGAGAAAGAGAGAATTCTTATTGATTGAGATCAATTACAATAGAATAGAATCTTTTTATTTATAGAAAAAAAAGAACTTAACAATCAAATAACAAACTCTAAAATCTCTCTAAAATATGGATACATTCACCGTATATATATAAAATACTATTTATAACAGGGATGAAGTTTTTATCACGAAGGAAAAACTATTGGTCTGTGACGGCAAGAGAGGTGTTGAGTGCTTTTACTTTATGGATGAAGTCTAGTCATTTCTAACGTGGAGTGCTATTCTATGTGCGGGTTCCCTCGACCCTACACTATATATGTCACCATCCTTCCTTTTAGGTCAAATAAAATTGCCATCTTCTATATTTTATAGTCGTATTATTTGACTTATCTTAATTAATTTTATGAGGTACTTATTAATTTTTATAAATAGAGGTATCGAGCTATTGGTAATTCTACCTTTGAGGCGTCGGACAAATAAAAAAAATTACTTACTTGTATTTTATTGAATTTGAACCTAAAACCTCATAGTTCTTACCCTCTTTTATTTTCTTCTTCTGAATTATGGTATAATTAATCGGTATGTCTATTTGTGAACTAATTCAAGTTCTGGGCAAATATGCTCAATAAAGAAAGTACTGTTGTATTCCCTACATAATGATTCCTCATTCTCAATATCCTAATCCGAAACCTTTGTGATCCGATCCTTTTTCGGATCTCGCGCATAGCGGAAGCTTAGTGCACCGGACTATCCTTTTTTTATCCCAAATATTTCTTAATAGTTCAACTTATTATAATTAATATACTTGGTAAATTGATCGTTTTGATGCACCAGTCAAAAGAAGTAACGATGCAATTTACGGGCATGATTATATACCACATGGATTTACGAGCTATATGATATAAGATATGCTTTAGAATAATATAAAAAGAGACCACTTTGACTTAATGCCAGGCTCCTCTCTAGTCAGAAAAGATAATTTAACGCCACCATCTTATGTAAATATTATTTCTGCAAAGACATATATTCTTCCACTAACAAATTTTAAAAACTACTACTACTACTACACAAATAGTCAATAGATTTTTCTGGCTTACTACATGTTGTCCGGTACTCGTATTGGAGTCCGATTATTTTTAGATTCATGTTGCATAGGACGTCATTCGGGGGGAAGCGTTCCTTACCAAAAAAAATTTCATGCCCAGGGCTCGAACTCGAAACCTCTGATTAAGGAAAAAGCAGTCACATCCATTGCACCATATTTTTTGATGGTAAATAGTCAATAGGTTAAAGAAAAAGAATGTCATATTATTCATACTTTTATCGTAAGTTACTATGGTGGAATAATAAGTACTCTTTCATTTTTAACTAAAGCTTTCAGATTTGAGGCTCCTTTAATAAGGAGGGCTCTACCTTTAAATGGGGTAACATAACTAGAGTTCTCGAGTTCGATCCATACGTATAAAGTCACCTTTAATAGGGAACGCTTTACCTTTTAATATGAAATTTATTATAATTTCGAATTAATCAGGTTAAATATCAAACACCTAGTGAAAAACGAAAAAAATATATTATTTATTCTCTCTCTACCCACAAACATAAAGCACATACAACATCCACAAACCGTCTCAAACATTCCTTTTTCTTCTTTTAAAACAACTTGTTCATAAAGCTGCTTATTTTTCCTTTTCAGAAAGAAAAAAAACTCCATTTCTCCTTTGGTCCTTCTTCCTCCTTCTTCATCAATGGATACTGCTCAATGGCCTCAGGTATAATTAAACTAAGAGCATTCTTAAAGAGATCCTTCAGCTTAATCTTTTCTTTGTTTGTCTTGATCTCATTAATTAATTCTTGTTTTTATATATTTTTTGGATTAGAGTTTTTGTAGCTAAAAATCTTGATTTACTTTTGAGAAAAGATGATAGTTCCTCACTTTCTAGTCTCTACACTTTTTTCTTTTTTTGTTCTAAATATTAGTGATTATGAAAAGATTGAGAAAGTGAAAAAGATTAAACTACAGTTAAAGTTTTAAAGTACAAAGCACCTGACTTTTTTTTTCCTTTCCCTTTCTACTTACTCATCTGGAAATCTTTGTGGTGCTTACTAGCTAGCTGATGCTCGTAATATAAATCTAAGATTTAAATCTTATAATATCACTGAACGATTATACTTTTGAAATTATATATACGTTGATCAGAATCTAACTAATAATTATCGAAATTTTAGTGATTTTCACATATATCTATCTATGTTTTGGTATTTATTTAAAAATATTGTTCATTTATTTCCTCTTGTTATTTTTTTTGTTTTTGTAGGAGATAGTGGTGAAGCCAATGGAAGAGATATTAATACAAAATACAAATGGTGCAACAAAACCTAATTCATGTGTAGAAAGAAAAGTTAGGCCACAAAAAGACCAAGCTTTGAACTGTCCAAGGTGCAATTCAACAAATACAAAGTTTTGTTACTATAACAACTATAGTCTTTCTCAGCCAAGGTATTTTTGCAAGACTTGTAGAAGATATTGGACTGCTGGTGGATCTCTTAGAAATATTCCTGTTGGTGGTGGTTCAAGAAAAAACAAGAAATCTTCCTCTTATTCAAATCATGTTAATAATCCTTTGAAAAAACTTCCTGATTTGATTAATCCACCATCTCATAATCATGATCAAAACCCTAGTAAGATCCATATTGAAGGGTGCCAAGATCTTAACTTGGGTTTTTCATCTGATTTCAAGACTATTACTGAGCTAATCCAGGTACTTTCACCTCATACAGTTTCTCGTTTAATTCTTTCGAATTCATTAGATTCTTTTATGCGTTATTACAACAACAACAAATACAACAACCCAGTAAAATCTCACAAGTGGGGTCTGAGGAAGGTAGAGTGTACGCAGACCTTACCTCTGACCCGAAAAGGAAGAGAGGTTGTTTTCAAAAGACCCTCGTCGAAAATAAATAATAGATCAGTGACAATAACAAAAGCAAGAATCTTTTATGCGTTGTTATTTGTTTTAAAATAAAAGTCTTTTCGAAATAATTAATCGGGTCAAAATTAATGTTATGTTATGAATGTTTTTGAGGAACAAAAAAGTCACTTGTATTTATGTATGTGTAAATAATGTGCAAGTTAAGTGACGATTGTTGTTGAAATAACATATTAGCACGTATCAGTAAAGTTACTAAACTATATGTTCTAACGTTACTAGCTAGCTACTCGACTTCTCAAAATTACGATAATTCGTTGGGAAATACATTTTTGATTTCGATTTCTTTTTTTTTATTTTTAATAACAGTAGTGTTCGAGCTAATCTGAGTTCGACTCTTGCTCCTTCAAAATCAACAGGTGCCAAATTATGATGGAAGTAACAAGGACAACAACAGTCCAAGTATTTCTCCACTGCATCCTCCTCCTCCATCTTCTTCTTCTTCTGCGTCTTCGTCATCTCAGCTTTCAGCTTTGGAATTAATTAATGGAATTACATCAAGAGGGATGAATAATAATTCATTTATGTCAATGGCCAATATTTCTGATCCAAATTCAGTTTATAATAACTCATCTGGATTTTCTTTGCCATCTCTAAATTTCTCATTGGATCATGGACTTGGAAATGCAGCCTATGGGAATAATATCCAAGAGACAAATACAAGTGGAAGATTTTTGTTTCCTTTTGTAGGTTTAAAACAAATTTCAACCACAAATACTACAAATCATGATGGTGCTAATGAGAATAATAGAGATCATCATCAGCCTGCTGAAGAATCTACTAATGGATTTTGGAATGGAATGTTAGGAGGAGGTTCTTGGTAAAAAAATATTATATATTATACAATAATATATCAAGGGTTTTTCTTCGGGTAAGTTGTGTACGATAGCCTCTTGTGGTCCGGTCCTTCCCGGATCCGATGCATAACGGCAGCTTAGTGCATCGAGTTGCCTTTTTTTATATTAAGGGTTTTCTTCTTTTTTCTTTGTGGGGTTTCTCCTTTTTCGTTTAGAAAAAAAAAAAGATTTTCTATCACAAATTGGGGATTAGGAAAAAAGCGAGAATTGAACATGCACCTATTTTGTGATTTTTCTTGTAGTGGTTATTGGTGGGGTGACCTTGTTTGGATTTAATTTCTTGAAAACTAACTCATAGGATATATATAAAAGGAATTCTGATTTATCCTAATTAATCTTTTCTAGTTTACTTTAATCTCTCATTTTTTTTCATATAGTTGTCATTAATTTACTTTGGATTATAGTTGGTGGAAGTTATCTGAAAGAAAGGGAAGCCCAGATTTTTTGGAGGGCAAGAAGACCAGAATTTGTGATGCCTATAATTATTCTATTATCACAAAAAGGAAGGCAAAGAGATCCAACTATTGTTGTTTCACTTAATGTCATTAGAAAAAGAAATGTATTATAATGTATAATTTTCAAGTTTGTATTGAGATTTGTGAGACCTGTTATTAATTAATTTATTTGAGTTACTTTATTCTGCAAAGTATTGTTTTGCAGCATAATTTCTGAACATAAACATGGCTTTATTTCATGATTTACTCTTTTCCCAAAAAAACTTTTAAGGTTGTCAGGTTCTGTTTCACTTAAAATGACGGTATATGACATGAACCATGAGCATCAGTAGCCAGGTTTGATAACATGAAGAAAAAAGTATCGCGCGTATTTCGCGTTCACGCAAATGGTTGACCCCGAAAAATGTGATGTAGATAGTTTATCCTAATACTAGTATTAATAGCTGTTTTCACAATTCGAAACCCATAATCTGATTAATACTTTACCATCGCTCTACGACTCCCCTTCTAATTATTTGATAACATAGTGGTTTTCATTATTAATTAGAGTTATTCGGTTGAGAGCATGTGTAATTTACTACGACTTTTAATTTATATACACTAAACTCATCTTATGTTGTAGCCTTATACGATTATTACTTAAATCACATGATTCAACATGCTCGTGGATGTTATATAATCTCATAAGCTTACTAAAAAGCTTATATTTAGGAGGAGAAAAAAAAGACTCTCATCCAAATGGTGAAAGAATGTGTATGCAATTCTCTTTTTTCTATTGTTGAATGTTGAACCAGAAAATTAAGTGATATTTGCTCTAAAATGCGAGAGAAAGTCAAAGATGTTATAAAATAAAAGCAATTTAGTAAAATATAAATAAGAATCAAAGATAGAAGATGGAGTATTTCACTTCCTTTTGGTGTGTCTTCCATTACAATTTACATAATCTTTCATAGGCATAAAATGAAAAGACTTACTATTGTAAATAGTGATTGGGGTGGACATAAAGTAGGAGATTTCATCCATAAGCATGGGCACCCATATCTATAAATTATTCATAACAGTCCCCCTTGGATGTCCATGTAAGATAATGTGCCTCGTTAAGAACTTACTAAAAAAAACCATGGGGACGTACATAGTTATTTATAATATGCATTGTTTGCTGCCTCATTAAAAATCTTACCAGGAAAACCCAGTGGGATAAAACCTTGGTTAAGGAAAAAAGAGTGCAGTACGTAGTTACTCCCCCTGATGAAAACATCACTTAATGTCTCGAAGGCGACGCATTCCAATCTTGTATATCATCTTTTCAAATGTTGAGATTGGTAATGCCTTAGTGAACAGATCCGCCAAATTATTACTTAAACAAACTTGTTGAACATCTATTTCACCATTCTTTTGAAGATCATGAGTGAAAAAGAATTTCGGCGAAATGTGTTTTGTTCTATCTCCTTTGATGTATCCTCCTTTCAGTTGAGCTATGCATGCAGCACTATCTTCATACAATATTGTTGGAATATTGCCTTTCGAAGAGAGACCACATGTTTCTTGAATGTGTTGAGTTATCTTTCTCAACAAAACGCATTCTCGACTTGCTTCGTGAATGGCTATTATCTCTGCATGATTTGAAGAAGTAAAAACCATAGTCTGTTTCGTTGAACGTCATGATATGGTTGTACCTCCACATGTAAATAAGTAGCATGTCTGAGATCGAGCTTTATGTGGATCAGATAAATATCCTGTATCTGCATAACCAACTAATGCTGACTTGGATTCATTTGAATAGAATAAACCTATATCAATGATCCCTCGCAAGTATCTGAATATATGTTTAATACCATTCCAATGTCTTTGTGTTGGTGAAGAACTAAATCTTGCTAACAAGCTTACTGAGAAAGCTATATCTGGTCGAGAATTGTTGGCAAGATACATTAACGCCCCAATTGCACTAAGATATGGTATTTCGGCACCAAGAAGCTCTTTATCATTTTCATGAGGTCGGAATGGATCTTTCTTTATATCAAGTTATCTCACCACCATCGGGGTACTCAATGGATGTGCTTTATCCATATAAAATCGCTTAAAAATCGTCGGTGTATGTTGATTGATGGACAAATATTCCATGTTTCATATACTCAATTTGTAGACCAAGACAAAATCTTATCTTTCCAAGATCTTTCATTTCAAATTCTTTCTTCAAACAGTCTACTGCTTTTGGAAGCTCCCCAGGAGTTCCAATGATATTTAGATCATCAACATACACGACGATTATAACAAATTCAGATCCAGACCTTTTTATAAAGACACAAGGACAAATTGGACCATTCTTGTACCTTTCTTTCAACAGGTATTCACTCAGGCGATTGTACCACATACGGCCTGATTGTTTCAATCCATATAAATATTTCTGAAGCTTTATTGAACAAGTTTCACGAAAACTTTTATATGTTTTTGGCACTTTAAATCCCTCAGGTATTTTCATAAAACTTTTGTTGTCTAATGATCCATACAAATAGGTTGTGACAACATCCATTAGACGCATATCAAGTTTTTCATGCACAGCCATATTTATGAGATACCTGAAGGTGATAGCATCCACTACATGAGAATATGTCTCCATATAATCAATGTCAGGCCTTTGTGAAAACCCTTGAGTCACAAGTCGTGCTTTATATCTAGCGACTTCATTTTTATCATTTCATTTTCGCAAAAAAACCCATTTGTACCCTACTGGATTTATACATTCAGGTGTTCGAACTATGGGTCCGAAGACTTCACTTTTCACAAGTGAAGTTAAATCTGCCTGGATAGCGTCTTTCCATTTTGGCCAACCATTTCTCTGTCTACATTCATCAACAGATTTTGGTTCAAGATCCTCATCTTGTTGCATTATTTCAACGACAACATTATAATCAAAAATGTTATCGATAACAATATTATTTCGGTTCCATCTTTTTCCCGTTGAGACGTAACTTATTGATATCTCTTCATTTTCATTATTTTCAGGTACCTGGACCTTCCATAAGGTCTTATCTTTTGTTACGTCTTGGGGCTCTTCTTGAGCCACTACCTCCATGTTATGATCACTTTTATCATTTGCTCCTTTTCTTCTTCGAGGATTTTTATCTTTAGAACCGATTGGTCTACCATGTTTTAAGCGTAGCATAGACTCATTTGCTTTAATTGATTGTCCTACCGGGATATCAACTCGATTTGGAGCATTAGCAGCTGGAATATGTGACTTAGTCACCCTTGGTAGGTCAGTGAATGCATCTGGCAGTTGATTTGCAATATTTTGCAAATGAATAATCTTTTGAACCTCTTGTTCACATTGATTTGTTCGAGGATCTAAATGAGACAGTGCTAATGCATTCCAATATATCTTCTTTTTTAGCTGCTTATTTTCTCCCCCTAATGTTAGGTATACTGATTCATCAAAATGGCTATCAAAAAATCTTGCCGTAAATAAATTTTCAGTCATCGCCTCTAGATATTTTGTAATAGAAGGAGATTTATATCCAACATATATCCCCAACCTTCTTTGAGGACCCATATTTGTGCGTTGTGTTGGAGCAATTGAAACATATATAGCACAACCGAAGATTCTAAGATGGAAAATATTTGGCTCCTGATCAAAAGCCAACTTCAATGGGGAGACTTTGTGATAACTTGTGGGCATTATCCGCACAAGTGTTGTTGCATGACCCCATACTGAAATGGGAAGTTTTGTTTTCATAAACACTGGTCTAGTAATTAATTGGAGGCGTTTGATCAATGATTCCGCTAGACCATTTTGTGTATGAACATGAGCAACCGGATACTCAATTGTTATCCCGGTTGATATATAATAATCATTAAAGGCTTGGGATGTAAATTCACCAGCATTATCAAGACGAATTGTCTTAATTGCATAATCTGGAAATTGTGCTCTTAGCTTTATTATTTGAGCCAACAATCTCGCAAATGCCAAATTTCGAGTTGGTAGTAAGCACACATGTGACCATCTTGTAGATGCATCTACCAAAACCATATAATATCTGAATGGTCCACATGAAGGGTGAATGAGCCCACATATATCACCATGTATACGTTCCAGAAATACAGGGGATTCCACCCTAACTTTAATAGTTGATGGTCTAATAATTAATTTTCCTTGAGAACATGCAGCACAAGAGAATTCCTTAAATTGAAGAATCTTATGGTTTTTCATTGAATGTGCATGTGAATTCTCAATTTTTTTATGCATCATATTAGAAACAGGATGGACTAACCGGCCATGCCAAATAATAAAATTATCTTGATTAGTAAACTTTTCATTTACTACGGCATGTGTTTCAATCCTGCTAATACTTATGTAGTATAAGCTGGAGGAAAGAGCAGGTAACATTTCAAGCACATATTTCTTACCAGACATTATTGTAGTAATATAAAGATATTAAATCTTTTCATCATTTGTAGTCTCAATATGGTAGTCATTTTGGCGAGTATCTTTGAAACGTAATAAGTTTCTTTGAGATTTACTACAATATAGTGCTTCATCAATAGCCAAATTTGTTCCGCCAGATAGTAATAAATTGGCTCTTCCAGAACCTTCAATTAATATTATACTACCGGATATTGTATTAATATTGGCTTCTTTCATTATCAAATAAGATAAATATCTCTTATCCCTTAAAATAGCGTGTGTTGTAGCACTATCCAGAAAGCATATATCATCTTTATTAATCTTGAGTCCAATTGAAGATTGGGGAATTTTCATATTCTTCATAAAAAAAAATCAAAAAGTACATCATAAGAAATATGAAAGACAAACAGAAAAAGAACATCAAAAAATACATTAGGAATATAGAAACTAGCAACACATGATGCATTAGCAAAATACACTCAAGAAAAATAAACTAGTTGCAAATATAAAAAAATGACAACTTTTATTATAACTTCATTCCCCAGTAAGATGATTAGTTTTTCAGTCAATATCCTCAAAGAGGTCTCCAGCTTCTGAATGAGTAATATTTGCTAGGCCTCCAAAATCATCATCTTTATACGCAAGATGTGCCTCAGAATCATATTTGTTTGAGGGACCTGCTTCATCATCATTATTTTGAAAGGTCAAGTGTGCCTCTACATTATTTTCTTTCTTTCTGAGGGAGGCTTGATAAAGTTTGACAAAATAATCTGGCGTACGACAAATGCGTGCCCAATGACCTTTCATACCACATCGGTGACACATACTAATTTTACCTTTTAAAGGATTAATCTGAGAACTAATATTGTTCTCCAGTTTACTTCCACCATAATGACGATAATTGTTTCGTCCCCTGCCACGTCCACGTCTACGACCATGTCCACGGCCACGGAAATTATTTTGTTTTCTTTCAAACTTATCATATGTTGCTATAGCATTCACTTCCGGGAATGGAGCTGAACCGGTGGGACGGGCTTCATGATTTTTTATTAATAGAGTATTATTCTGTTCTGCCACAAGTAGGCATGTGATTAACTCAGAATATTTCTTAAAATCTTTTTCATGGTATTGTTGTTGTAGCACCACATTTGAAGCGTGAAAAGTAGAATATATTTTTTCCAATAAGTCCTCATCTGTGATAGTGTCTCTACATAATTTTAATAGAGAACTTACTTTAAAGATAGTAGAATTATACTCACTTACGGTTTTAAAGTCTTGAAACCTTAAATTTATCCACTCATACCGAGCTTTCGGTAATACTGGAAGTTTTATGTGGTCATATCGATCCTTCAAATTAGTCCATAATTCAAGTGTATCTTTTACGGTTAAATATTCAGTTTTTAACCCTTCATGTAGATGATGACGAAAGAAAATCATGGCCTTTACTTTATCCTGATTTGATGCTTCATTTCCTTGTATAATAGTATTTCCAAGACCTTTAGCGTCAAAGTGAATTTCAGCATCAAGGACCGATGATAAATAGTTTTTTCCGGTGATGTCAAGTGCCACAAATTCAAGTTTTGATAAATTTGACATAGTGAAAACTATCATAAAAAATAAATAAGTTAGAGAAAACTATATATTAATAAATAATTAATGAAACAAAATGAGTAACGGAAAAAGAAATGGAAATAGAGCTATATCATGTAAACAATCTACTATTTCATTTTATTCTGGCCATAAATTAAAAACAACTTACTGTTTCATTTCACTTTATATTATTGATATATACATGTGTTAATAGAATTGAACGTGACTAACATTAATTATATGTTCCAATCGAATAAATATAAAGCAATTAAACTAATGTGAAATTATTACTTGTCAATTCATTTCTCACAGTTCTTCAAAATGCCTTAAATATTTTGATCCAGGAAGTCCATGAATATTATAAGTATGTCATTAGTGGGTAGCTAGTTTGATGGATTTGAGGTCATCTAAGAGTTGAACACTGGAGAAAATAGTTATTTTATCACCGCAATGTACTTAAACTATTTAAGATGCCCAAGAGCACAAGTAATCTACAAACTGTGAGCATATGATATGTACTACCATAAATAAAATGAATATAGTGATACGTACCTTAATAAAATATGACTCAACTTAATGGAGGTTAACAATAAAATTAGAGCTTCGTGTTGATAACGTCTTATAAAATAAAAGCAATTTAGTAAAATGTAAGATAGAAGATANCATAAATAAAATGAATATAGTGATACGTACCTTAATAAAATATGACTCAACTTAACGGGGGTTAAGAATAAAATTAGAGCTTCGTGCTGATAACGTGTTATAAAATAAAAGCAATTTAATAAAATGTAAGATAGAAGATGGAGTATTTCACTTCCGTTTGGTGTGTCTTCCATTACAATTTACATAGCCTTTTATAGGCATAAAATGAGAAGACTTACTATTGTAAATAGTGAATGGGATGGACATAAAGTAGGAGATTTCATCCATAAGCTATTCACATACATGGGCACCCATATCTACAAACTATTCATAACAAAAGAAATAATTATTCCTGGTTTATCCTTCTTCTTCTTTTTTTTTTTTTTGGTGGTGAAATGAAACGAGTGCGTATATATAGAGAGAGAGACATTTCCCTACTACAGAATTGTTGCTACTAAGAAAGTTTTTTCCTTTTATTTGAGATTGAGATGTAATTATTATTATTATTATTATTATTATTATTATTATTATTATTATAAATAGAGTTTTATTTAAGGTGAATGTCTATATTTTAGAGAAATTTTAAGGATTTTAATTGGTGGGTAAGTCACTTTTTTCTGTAAATAAAGGGGTCATATTTCATTGTAATTCATCCAATATCAATAAGAATTCTCTCTCTATTTTTCTTTGCATTACTCTTCTTCTGCTCTTATTATTTTATAACATGTTATCAGCACGAGACTCTAACTAGTGGAGTAGAAGCTTTGGGATTGAGCATAATGATTGTCAATTGTTCCATTAACTTCATTCATGATTAAATTTTGGATTTAAGGTAAGTATTTTACTTTATTTTTCTCTTTTAAATTCTTGAAATTCTATAATTTGATTTGAAAAACAAGAAAAGACAATAAACTTTGATTATAACTTTAATAGAGTTTGCAAGAAACTATAACCACCCGAAGTGGTAAAATTTTATATGTCTTGCCATGATCAAATTCAAATATCGTTGTGGGAAAATAAGTGGAAACTCGTCCCATTGAATTTGCTTTATTCTCATTCCCCTTAAGAGAATGTGATTGCAATATCTGATAAGTCTGAAAGAATACAAAATTATTACCATGACGGTATTAATGGATGTGTACGTGGCAATAGACGAAATTATAATCGTCATCATTGTGATAATGTGAATAAAAAAGATTCTCAAAATAATCCTTCACTATGTGAAAGTAATTTGTCTTCGATTTGACGTGAGATTTTGCAAAGCAAATATAGATGATTATGGTCCATTCATGATGTGAATGTGACAACATCTGATTTATGAATACATATTTATTCTTAGAAGAATATGAACGTGCTAGTGGTAGTGGATATACCACAATAATCTCTAGAAAAAGGGTTGAGATAAAATAAGAAAATAATTTTATTATTATGGCATGAATGATCATTGATCACGTAACTACTGTGATTATGCCAAAATATTATGGCAATGTGAAAATTACAGCGCAAAGTATAGAAGAAACATATCTTGCCTATAATGATTTTGACCATGATCATAATGGTATAATAGTATTTTCAAGACCTTTAGCGTCAAGGTGAATTTCAGCATCAAGAACCGATGATAAATAGTTTTTTCCGGTAATGTCAAGTGCCACAAATTCAAGTTTTGATAAATTTGACATAGTGAAAACTATCATAAAAAATAAATAAGTTAGAGAAATAACTTTATATTAATAAACAATTAATGAAACAAAATGAGTAAGGGAAAAAGAAATGGAAATAGAGCTATATCATGTAAACAACCTACTATTTCATTTTATTCTGGCCATAAATTAAAAACAACTTACTGTTTCATTTCACTTTATATTATTGATATATATATGTGTTAATAGAATTGAACGTGACTAACATTAATTATATATTCCAATCTAATAAATATAAAGTAATTAAACTAATGTGCAATTGTTACTTGTCAATTCATTTCTCACAATTCTTCAAAATGCCTTAAATATTTTGATCCAGGAAGTCCATGAATATTATAAGTATGTCATTAGTGGGTAGCTAGTTTGATGGTTTTGAGGTCATTTAAGAGTTGAATACTGAAGAAAATAGTTATTTTATCACTGCAATATACTTAAACTATTTAAGATGCCCAAGAGCACAAGTAATCTACAAACTGTGAGCATATGATATGTACTACCATAAATAAAATGAATATAGTGATACGTACCTTAATAAAATATGACTCAACTTAACGGGGGTTAAGAATAAAATTAGAGCTTCGTGCTGATAACGTGTTATAAAATAAAAGCAATTTAATAAAATGTAAGATAGAAGATGGAGTATTTCACTTCCGTTTGGTGTGTCTTCCATTACAATTTACATAGCCTTTTATAGGCATAAAATGAGAAGACTTACTATTGTAAATAGTGAATGGGATGGACATAAAGTAGGAGATTTCATCCATAAGCTATTCACATACATGGGCACCCATATCTACAAACTATTCATAACAAAAGAAATAATTATTCCTGGTTTCTTCTTCTTCTTCTTCTTCTTCTTCTTCTTCTTCTTTTGGTGGTGAAATGAAACGAGTGGGTATATATATAGAGAGAGACATTTCCCTACTACAGAATTGTTGCTACTAAGAAAGCTTTTTCCTTTTATTTGAGATTGAGATGTAATTATTATTATTATTATAAATAGAGTTTTATTTAAGGTGAATGTCTATATTTTAGAGAAATTTTAGGGATTTTAATTGGTGGGTAAGTCACTTTTTCTGTAAATAAAGGGGTCATATTTCATTGTAATTCATCCAATATCAATAAGAATTCTCT
>ML397330.1:152587-173909 GCA_005239525.1 Nicotiana knightiana | reverse complement strand
ATTGGTGATGTTTTACTAATTCTACTAACAATAATAATAACTAACAATGTGTTGTAAACAATTATGATAAAGGTCTAAGGCTATGGTTTTCCCATTGGTGAACTTACTTCTCGGATATTTCATATAACTTGATTATTTATCTCTATCAATCATGAACACTCTATCTACCATAAATCTCTCTCAAGTAATTATGATAATTTACTAGACGCACTCTCTCAAGTTACGCTAGCTAGATTGCATTACAGTTCACTTTAGATTGCACCCGAGGTATCGTTATCTCTAATCCAACCTCTAAACCCTCGGTTATGACTTTCGTCTATACTCTGGGAGTGGTGTTGTTCAAACAATTACCTAAATATGCACTCTCTCTCAAGTAGATACATACTAAATAGTCACAGCTAATTGATGGTCATTCAATTAACTACAACAAGAATGTAGTTGAACAAATAGAGATGGACAATCAACCAAACTATATTAATATCACTATAAGTTTATCCCCCAACGGGTTCCACCAAAACCCTAGATTAAGAAAATTAGCTACTCATATTCATAAGAATCAATTCTAAAATAACTTGCATAATTGAACTACAAAATAATAAATAAAAGCTATAAAAATTAATGTTTGCTTCACTGAGTAGTAATCCACAGGTTTTTCTTCACTTCAATCGCTTATCCCCCCTTTCAAGTTGTGTTTCTGGGTCTTTTTATATGTTTGGGACAAACCCTAAACATGTAGGAGACTTCTATTCCAACCGAGAAACACTTAAAACTCTTCAAAACTCGGGTTTGGCCGGATCAGGGGCCAGGCGTTATAGGCCAAACGCCTGGATAACGCCTGGCCAGGGCTGGCGTTTGGGCTCTGGCGCCTGGATAACGCCTTGCATTTGGGCTCTGGCGCCTGGATAATGCCAGGCTAGGCCTGGCCTTAAGGCTCAAACGCTCGGCTATAGCCCGGTGCATTCCTCTTCGCCTCTTGAGTGTATTTTTGACGTATTTGCATCAATTTAGCTCGGCTTCCATATCCAATTCACCTACACATGAAATAGACTCCATTATGCACATCAAAAGTGTATTTTTTATCATTAACGCACATAAAATGTTAGGCATAAATTCTAGCCACACATCAATGCCGAGGCTCAGGTCAAGTACAACCGACTGCGCAAAAGGATCCGCGATTCCGAGAACGAGCACCGGGAAATACATGAAACCAACAAGAGGCTGCTCAAAAAATGGAAAGAGATGGTTGTCCTTTCCAACAGGAAGCTGGAATATCTGGAGCGAGGAATAGTGGAATTGGAGGGCAAAGTCATCAAAAGATCGAGGATTTCCAGAACGCTGAGTGGAATGAAGGAGGACACCTGGCTAGAGTGTACCTGCTGCTGGGACTGTGCGAGCTGGGGAACTTATTCGATGGAATCAAGAATATCAAATCTAGGGAAGGTCTTTCTGGGACCAAATAGGCTAGATTCACCTTTTCTCTTTCATAAATGTAATAAGGCCAAGTGCCATTAGTGACTTATTTCCTATTTGTTATTTTAGTATCGTTTTGGGATTCGTCTATTTACATTAATGATATGATGCATTTTGGTATCTAGGTTCTCCAAATCAACTTGTTGCTAGGCCTACCTCGGGCACAACGAGGCTCCCAAATTAAGACGCGCATTTACATTCCTGCAATATGTGTTTAAATGCTGCAAATTCTTTCGTCATAACCCTCACTGCCTTGTTACCTTTTGTTTTTATTTTATTTCTTTTGATTATTCCCCTTCCCCAAAGGTTGGTTCGTGCATTGTGGAATCATCGACATATCATACAAGATCCAGGGGTCCTCCACCTTCTCCTCCTCCTAGTCCACCCAAAGGAAAAGGCAAGGGCAAGATGGAAGACTTGAATAACATCAGAAAGGAAAACGCTACACAAGTTGAACACCTAGAGGCTTCAGAGAGTCGGGGTACTCAGGTCCAGAATGATGCTGTGTCGAAACTTGAACAAAGGCTACTGAAACTTTAAGGAGAACTTGAGCATGTTCGGAACCTAGCAAACTTGTCCTTCTCACTTAGTGTTCCGGATGTCAGCCACCCGAACACTCAAAACCCCGCACCACCTCAGAATACTCCCAACAAACAGAATCCTCCTGCAACTCACCACTATATAACTCCACCGCAAAATCAAACCATCCCACCACAATACCAACAAAATACCTGTCACACTCCCCCAAGCACCCCACCCATCGTTCCTGAACCACAAAACTCCACCAATGATCACCTTGATGCTCAGGCACCAGGACACTAGAATAACCCCATATACGTGGAGACTCTACCTTACTCCACTCAACCCATCTCTTACATACCGGAATCCAGTGAGAAGGATATTCTTATTAGGAACTTGGCCAAAGAACTTAAGAAATTGACTAGCCGAGTTCAAGGCATGGAAGGAGATAAGGGGATCGAAGGATTGAATTATGAAGATCTGTGTATACAGCCTGATGTAGAACTGTCAGAGGGTTACAAACCTCCCAAGTTCGAGATGTTCGACGGTACTGGTGATCCCAGGGTCCATTTGAGGACCTATTGTGACAAACTGGTCGGAGCTGGAAGAGACGAAACGATCCGGATGAAATTGTTCATGAGGAGCCTCACAGTGGATGCCTTGTCTTGGTACATCAGCCAAGAACCCAAGAAGTGGCCTAATTGGGTGAGTATGGCATCAGATTTCATGGACCGATTCAGGTTCAACACGGAAAATGCACCAGATATATTTTACATCCAGAATCTCAAGAAGAAACCCACTGAAACCTTTCGCGAGTATGCCACTCGTTGGAGGACAGAAGCGATCAAGGTTAGGCCGGCATTAGATGAAGAACATATGAACAAATTCTTCGTCAGGGCACATGACCCGCAATATTATGAAAGACTGATGGTAATTGAAAATCACAAGTTCTCTTACATCATCAAGCTGGGTGAAAGGATTGAATAGGGCATCAAGAGTGGCATGGTCACAAATTTTGAAGCACTACAAGCTACCAACAAAGCACTGCAGTCCGGTGGTATATCCAAGAAGAAAGATGTAGGAGCAGTAATGGTTGCACAGGGACCCAAACCTCCACTGAGGTATCGAACCTCTCCACTCACATACCAAGCACTTCCACCCACATATCAACTTTCACCTCCACCTACATATCAACCCACATCTCCCAGGTATTCCTAACCAGCCATTGCCTATCACACATACAACTCCCAACTGTCTCACTTTCAATCACCTCCAGCTCGCCAATTTTGCAAGACCTCGACCAAACTTTGACCGCAGGCCACCCAAACAATATACTGCCATTGCCGAGCCCATTGACCAGATGTATAAAAGGCTAAAAACGGTTGGTTACGTCACTCCCATCCTGATGTAAGCATAGAGAATCCATCCCAATGGGTCAATCCAAACAAAACCTGTGCATACAATTCCGGCATGAAGGGACATACCATCAATGAATGTCGCTCGTTGAAGGATAAGGTCCAGGATCTGATCGACAACAAAATTATTCAAGCCAAGGAAGCTGCTCCTAATGTTCGTAATAATCCCCTCCCAGATCATAGGGGTGGAGGAGTCAATGTGATAGAAATAGATGAAGAATGGGACCTAGAGGGGTCAATCAGGTTGATCAAAGAAGGTGACGACCCCAAGAAACTGGTGGTTATCCTTAATCACATCATAGTGCAGATAGAACCGTCAGGAGAGGTTGAGGTGACTACATCAGCCTCATTAGAGTTTGTGATATCACCACCTACAGATACGCCCGCACCGTTCGAGGTTAAAATAGCACCACTTGCAGTAACTCATGTTCCATTCGAAGTAAAGGTAGACACACCAATTACAGTGACAATATCAACTACGCCACCCTTCAACACTAATGCCCTGCCCTGGGATTACGTAGCTGAAGCTAGAAGGAAAGGAAAGGCCAAGGTAGAAGAAGTTGGTGCTGCATAGAGGATGACTAGGACTGGAAGGGTCTACACACCTGAACACTTGGGAGAGTCCAGCAAGCAAGTTTCTAATAGGCCTCCCGTTATTGAGGCAGGACCAGATGACCTCTGGAGGAAGGTGCAAGCTAGGGAGTACTCAGTCATAGATCATCTGAACAAGACTCCGGCCCATATATCTATCTTATCGTTGCTGCAGAATTCGAAAGCACATATGAGTGCTCTGGTGAAAGTGTTGAATGAAGCTTATGTGCCTAACAACATCATAAGAGGAGAGATGGCTAACATGGTGGGGCAGGTATTAGAAAGTCACAAGATTACTTTCCACGAGGATGAAATACCACTTGAAGGCTTGAGTCACAACACGGCACTGCACATTACTGTGCAATGTGACGATTACTTCATTACCAGGGTTTTGATTGATAGAGGGTCCAGCCTTAACATTTCCCCATTGACAACACTAAAGAGGTTGGGCAAGGGACTGAATGAAATACGAGAAGGATCCATGAATGTAAAGGCTTTCGATGGGTCTCAAAGGTCCACTATTGGAGAAATCAGTCTCCGTTTGCAGATGGGGCCTACATGGTTTGAGGTTAAATTTCAGGTGTTAGAAATATCTGCGTCCTATAATCTGTTACTAGGACGACCATGGATACATGCCGCTGGGGCTGTGGCCTCGACTTTGCATCAGGAGGTAAAATTCGAGTGGAATCATCAGGGAGTCATTATCCATGGGGATGGGAGCAACCCCATCTACAACCGCCAGACTATCCTGGTAATTGAAGGAGGAAGAAAGCTTGGTGGAGAAACTTACCACCACATCGAGCGGGTCAATGCAATAGACAAAGATAAGTGGTGGAATAGTAAGATTGAAAGCATAATGAATTAGAGAGGATACAAACCCGACAAGGGTCTCGGTAAGAATCTTTAAGGCATTTCCGAGCCAATATGGCTCAAGCGCCACGACACTACCTTTGGCCTGGGCTACCAGTACACTTGGCAAGAGTATGATGACGAGACGCCGCCATGACACGGTCCTTACTATCCATTGGAGCAGCCCATACCGCACCTGGAACAGACTTTCCAGCAAGCCGACATCATAGGGGGACCAGAGGAGGAAGAAGCATTATCAGCCTTAAGGAACTTATTCTTGGAAGACGAGGATATGGACTGTTGTGTTATTGTTGAGGAAGAGGAGGAAGGCCCTACCATCCAAGCCGTGAGCAAGGGATCATTCCTCAGAAACTGGGCTGTCAGACCATCTAGGGCCCGACGAGTCCGGGGATAGCAAGGCTGAACAAGCACTGTTTATTTTATTTGCTGATGATTTCCTTTTCGCATTTTTCTATTTTAAATAAAATCACCAGTATTCCAAAACATTTTTTTAAATTATTGAAAATCTCTTTTATGTTTCAATGAATCAGTATTTATTATTATCATTTTCTCTCATACTTTTATTTATACTGTATTACTATTTCCTGTCTTGATGAACCAATGACTGTGACATGCAATGAAACAACGCAACAAAAGGACAGTGATTCAGAAGAAGAAGATATCATACCCAAGGAAATCGTCAGAGAATCAACCGGGGAAACTCCCTACTTACTGGTTTATGGTATGGAAGCTGTTATTCCTGCCGAAGTGGAGATTCCTTCCTTGAGAATCATACAAGAAGCTGAGCTCAGCGACACAGAATAGATAAGGAGACATTATGAGCAACTAGCCCTCATAAGACGGGAAAAGAATGAATGCAGTGTATCACAGACAGCTTTATCAGAACAGAATGACCAGAGCCTTCAACAAAAGAGTCAAGCCTAGATAGTTCACACCGGGGCAGTTGGTGTTGAAGAAGATCTTTCCGCATCAAGATGAAGCCAAAGGGAAATTCTCTCCCAACTGGCAGGGTCCATACATGGTTCACAGGGTATTGACAGGAGGAGCTCTCATACTTGCAGAAATGGACGGAGAAGTCTGGCTAAAACCGATCAATTCAGATGCAGTCAAGCGATACTATGTGTAACTCTTTATACTTTTCTCAAATGAAGTAAATTGAACTACGCTCGACCTGATTCCCGTTTAAGAGGGGATATGTAGGCAGCCCTGTGTGTTCGGTTACAAACCAATAAAAATCTTATTTCCCCCACAATTGGAAACTGGGGCAGAATTTTGAGGAGGACCCTCAAAATTCGAAAGCAAGTTCAGCCGATCGCAACATGTACAATAGCCAGAGATGTCAATCCATCTAAATGGGGAAAATTTTTGAGGAGGACCCTCAAAATTCGATAGCAAAAGAGGTTGCAATGTCTCAGATCTTGTCATGGTCGTCGGTTAATCTAAATTTCTTAAAGTACATTTTTATTATGTCTTTATGAAACTATGCATGCTTGCTTGTAAAATAGCTCTGTTTAGCCAAATGCTACCCCGATGATGCAAACAGGATCATCAGACCAAGCAAAGCAGGACAAGCAAAGCCAGAGGGGACACGAATCAACCTCCCCTATCTACAAAACTCACGATTTTTCTTTGGATGCAGGGACAAAGGATAGACATGCCGCAAAGTCACAATCCTCACAAATCGCGTTATCAAAATCTGCTACCAGCTAAGAAATTCTGCTACTATCTACTATTCATTCTACTTTCTGCATAGCTAAATGCTGCCTTCCCTTGCATAAGGCTAATCTCTACCTTCCGCACGCGCATAAGGCTAATATCTGCCTTCATTTGCACGGGACTAAGCCATGTCCCACATCTTGCATAAGGTTAAGCTCTACCTCCACATTTGCATGAGACTAAGCTCTGTCTCCATACCTGCATGAGGCTACGCTCTGCCTCCGCATTCGCATAAGGCTAATCTCTGCCTTCATTTGCATGAGATAAGCTCTGTCTCCACATCGTGCATGAGGTTAAGCTCTACCTCCATATCTTGCATGAGGCTAAGCTCTGCCTCCATTTGCATAAGTCTAACCTCTGCCTTCCATTTGCATAAGGCTAATCTCTGCCTTCCCTTTGCATAAAGCTAATCTCTGCCTTCCCTTGAATAAGGCTAATCTCTGCCTTCATTTGCATGGGACTAAGCCATGTCCCGCATCTTGCATGAGGCTAAGCTCTGCCTCCACTTGCATAAGGCTAATCTTTGCCTTCCCTTGCATAAGGCTAAACTCTGCCTTCCCTTGAATAAGGCTAATCTCTGCCTTCATTTGCATGGGACTAAGCCCTGTCCCACATCTTGCATAAGGCTAATCTCTGCCTTCATTTGCATGAGACTCAGCTCAGTGTCCACATCGTGCATGAGGTTAAGCTCTACCTCCATATCTTGCATACGGCTAAGCTTTTCCTCCATTTGCATAAGGCTAACCTCTGCCTTCCCTTCCCTTGCATAAGGCTAATCTCTACCTTCATTTGCATGGGACTAAGCCATGTCCCGCATCTTACATGAGACTAATCTCTGTCTCTACCTTGCATGAGGTTAAGCTCTACTTTCGCATTTGCACAAGGCTAATCTCTGCCTTCATTTCCATGGGACTAAGCCCTGTCCCGCATCTTGCATGAGGTTAAGCTCTACCTCCACATCCTGCATGAGGCTAAACTCTGCCTCCATCTGCATAAGGCTAATCTCTGCCTTCATTTGCATGAGACTAAGCTCTGTCTCCATACCTTCATGAGGCTAAGCTCTGCCTCAAATTTACATTCTTTCGCCGAGACTAGGCTCTGTCTCTCCGGCATTATCTACTTTGCTCTTCTTTAGGGCTAAGATCTGCCCTCCACTTCACAAGACTAAGCCTTGTCTTGTTGACATCATATTGTTGCATCTCATGGGCTGAAATATCGCCAATCTGTCCAAAGGCGTCATAGTCCAAAGGCATTATCCTCATAGCCGGAAGACACCATGTCATGGCCTGAGGATCTCTCAAACTTGCATATCATTATTCAAAGGCGTCATGGTTCGGAGGCACCATCTTCATGGCCCGAGAGCATAATTTCATGGCCTGCGAATCTCTCACCGAACAATTCATGGCCCAGGACGTCATGGTCTAAGGACGTCATCCTCAACCGTCCGAAGGCAACTTTCATAGTCCAAAGGGAACTTGCATCATGTTTAAATTTCGGCACAATATACGCTTGTAGCATCTTCGTTTGCAGGTGACTCGGCAAGCAACTGCTACCCCAGCGGGAGCGATCTTGCTCTAGTTCCTTCAGTTATTTCAAAACCTGGCCTCTCACCATAACCAATCCTTCGCCTATCCCGAAACATTGTGTCCGTTCTTGTGATGACTTCATCGATATATTTTGCCGATGAATCCAGAACTACACACGGCCTGATTCCTGTAAAACCAGGGATATGTAGGCAGCTCAAAAGCCAGAGCGCGGCCTAAATCTCTCAAACTATTTCTCTCGGTCAAAATTGGCCATCATATCTTTACCCGACAACTCTTTCATCCTTTCCAGGTAAAGAGGGGAAGCTGTTGATACCCAATTTTTTCCAAAGTAGTTTTAAAATGCATATATGCCTTCAAAATCATGCATTGGCATCAATTGGTATTTTTCCACAATTTCTATATTTTAAAATTAATTTTCCTAGTATTTTACTTTTAATAAACAATTATAAAATTGCATCACAAATGATTTCAAAATATTTTTTGATTTAATATTACTATTTATGGTTCTCTTAAGCCCAAATTATTTCATAAATGGACAAATTGGCACCTTCTAGTTATAATTGCAATAACTTTGTATTATAACCCATGCATACATTTTTGTATATTTTACCATAAATTAGTCCATTGTATTTTTAAAATACTAAATAACTATTTTTAAACATTCCTATGCATGAAAAATCCTTTTTTATAATTAGTAATTATTTTAAAAATTATTTTTAATCAATTGTTTGGGGTATTTAACAAACAACCTCTTTTATTTCAATTTTAGCCTAAAATCTACCAGCCCAATACCCCTCAAAACATGCCCAATAAACCCAGGACCAATGACCTCACCTACCCGACCCAACTCTTGATTAATCCTGGTCGTTGATCCATTTTTATCAACAGCCCAGAACCTTCTTACCATAATTAAACTAAACAACCCCCCCCCCCCCCAACCCTAATAATTTACACCCTTCCCCCCGCCGTCACCCTTCCCTTTCTCTCTCAAACTCTCTCTAGCGGAACCCTAATTTCCCCCGCCGTCACCGGCCTACACTGTTGTTCCATGGTGTTTGTTCATCATCTCAGGTCTCTACCGACCTCCTATTTGCTATGGTCTATCTGTTTCCTAGATCCTTGAGGGGATTTCAAGGGACTTAGGCAGGTCTGGTTTGCACCTTTTGAGTTTCTTTCCTGGTTCAGGCTATTTGCTCGACCTTGAGTAAGAACCTTTCTTATTTTTGTTACGAATCCATGGTTTTCTAAGCCTATGTTCTCATCTCTGTTGTACTTTCTAAAACCCCTAATTTTTTTCTCTGATCTTCTCAGATCTGTACAGATCTGAGACAAATCGAACATATTTCACATGTTTCCCTTGAATGTTTTCTGGTTTCAACCGATTTTCCATTTTTCCTAAACTAGGGTTTAGTATAAGTTATCTTCTCAAAGGTCTTTCTGATTTTAAATGCTTAATCAATTTTTCTTAAGTGTTCTTGACTGATTTATGCTAAGGTTGCCTAAACCCTAGTCGATTTATGTGAAAACCCTAATTTTCTGATGTTTGCTTCGATTATGAGTTTTTCCATGTTACTCGTTGCATCGTTTCATTCTGTGTTCTGACTTAAAAAATTTCCCCTCAGTCTAATTCAGTACCTTGTGATTTTACCCTAGTTCATCTCTATTAGGGTTTCTGAGTCAACTTTTCGGCTAAATTCTATGTGTTTCTGAAGTTTTATTTAGCCTATTTTTCTATTTGTGGAACTTGATATTTTCCTCCCCATAAATCAGTATTACTTTGAAATTTTGATTGACTAATTTGCTCTGTTAAAATTCATGTGCATAATCCCTGATTTATTTCCCTTGTTTATGACCTTGCTTAGTCATGCTTGCCTTATTTAATCACCTGTAATATTTACTGATTCCTTACCTGATTATTTCCTTAATTAGAATCCTAATTATTTACTTCTGATTTTGAACCTCTTTCCTAAAATAGTTTCTGTCCTTACCGTTGGTTAATTACCCCTTAATTAAGGGAAGACTTTACTGAATCCTTTGTGGGGGTTAGATTCTTTGATCCCCAGTTACTGCCTACTGATTCCTTTTACCTTATTTTCCCCACACTTGAACTACTATATAAACTTCTATAGAGAAATTCTTAACACACGAACATTAGTTCAAAAACAGACCTACACTCAAACTCTTTCTTCTCTTTCTCTGCTAATTGTGATAATCACTGGTCTAGCCGGCTATAAGCCAAGGCTAGATATTGAAAGCACTTGCTTTACATTATGTGCTCTCTTCCTTCACTAATATGTCTCTGATTAGATTTTAAAACCTAAACTCTATGTGTTTCATTACTGCCCTATTTCACTGACCATGAATTCAACCTATTTTCCTGTTTACTGCTTTGCTTAGCATGTTTAAGTTTTGTCCTATTCAATGTATAATTAGCATTTCTACACTTCACTTAGTTATCTGATGCCCAACCAGTCTGTTTGTGGACTTCTATTTAATCCCTTAACTATGTGATCATGTTGGTTACTTGATGTATGCGATTGACCTTGTCTGTATACTTAATCCTATTTAAAGACATGTCCTTCTTTCTACCTTACATCTGTGATATATGTCTTAATTGTTTGATGTACATGACTAACCTGCTAAGTCTCTAAGACCCTAAGTTTTTTATGTAGTTGTTGTCTGTTTCCCCATACCCTGTCCATGTACCCCCCAATGTGGCTCCTATATGTTCCCAGTCCCCTCTCATCCCTGTGTGACATTGGTTTGTTGAATGTCTATGTATTCTATGGCTGATTGACTATGTGCTGAACTTACTCTCTTCAGAACTGATTTCAAAAAAATGTGTTCTTACTATTCTCTTGAATGATTTTCATTCTTGCCCTTCTCTTAAAACTAATTTCTATCTCATAAAACCTTTTCACTCCTAGAGTCATCTCTATACTGTTTTCTTATCAAACCTTTTTCAAAACTATGTCAAGCACTCTCACTTTACTCTTAAGTCCATAGGTTCTGCCCCTCCAGTGTGCGCACTGCCTTGGGATCCTCTTGAGATCCCTTTTAACTCTGGCACACTGGGGCTGGCCATTCCACATTGCACATATTTAGTCCCTATTGTGAAAAGTCTGGGTGTGAGCACTGCCCGGGATCCTTGAGGTCCTTAAAGAACTCTGACACACCTAGCCACAAACTTGGCTATGAAATCCTTTGGCATTTGAGATCATTGAAGGCCTGGCCTTACCAGGTTTTCCTTGGACCTATTTCAGGCCTCCCCATAGTTTGATTTTTGTTTCATTTATGTAATTTATTCATTGGTCTGTAATAATTAATTGTAAACAAATATTGGGGTGACTAATGAAAATGGAGGGTAGTTGTATGATACTGTGGGTAAATCCGGATAGAAATCATGTCTGTAGGCTTTACATTCTGCAAATCTGCATTAGAAATCATGTTATAGGGTTGACGTGTTTATTTGCATTCAAACCATGTTAAACCTGTGCATTAGATACCCTGTTCTTAGGGCTTCACGTTTATTAATTCAACATGCTTTACATTACTATTCCATGGTTTAATTTGGCACAAGTATGCTCACTTAGAAATCCTGTTACTAAATAATCTTGTCTAATAAAAACAGTCATCTCTGTGTGCATTAGATATCCTGTTCTTAGGACTCTGTTTGCATCTGTTTTGAATCATGTCTATTTCGACTAAATAAATAACTGTCCTTGAAAAGGTTTAAAACAACCTCATGCATAGGTATCATGTCTCTAAATACAAATTGGCATAAATCACCTATTATAATTTGATCACCTAGTTCAGCATGCCCATAGGTTGAATAATCTCAACATGTTTAAATATCTCCTGTAACTGTGATTGCGTACAGTCCCACACCTAGGCAAGCCTTAGGTAATTAGTCTCTATATAAACTGGAAACTGCGTTTTGATTATGTTAAACTACTTAAGTCTCACAGGTTCTAAAATTCAGTAGGCAAACTGATTAGGGTCCCTGTCGTCGAGTCTTTGAAATATTGTTGCATGATCTGTGTCTTAATGTTCACCTAGACATCCTGTCCTAGGATTCTTTCTAAAATTACCTGAATCTTTGTTTGAGACGTGATGTTTATTTTCCTATATACATGTGGAGGTAAACATGAGCCTTTTTACTGCTTCTTTTTCACATATTTGCTTGTCCTACATGTTATTTGTTTGTGGCCTAGATTTTTTCCTTTTAAATACCTTAGGATTGTCTAGAACTGCCCAGATTTAGAGGTCCTAAACTCCTCTGGGACCACAATGAAGGGACGGATAACATCACGCTTAGAGTTCGTTAATCAACTCGCTTATATAACCGTTAAGGGGTGGGATAATGGGTAGAAAAGGATATGATGACCTGTGCGCTAATGCAACGTGTAGCCCCTCATTGAGGAGGGATATCGGGCATTGCATGGATATGATCCTTTTGGACAAATAACTTAGGACCTCTTTCACCCATTTACATATGTGTGCTTAGACTGCTAATCTGTTAAAACCTTTACTTGTTTATATATGTGTGCTTAGACTGCTTATCTGCACCTGATTAATTCACAAAGTAAGTTTGGCCCGGACCCACAGTTGTGGACTTCGAGGTGTGCCTAACACCTTTCCCTTGAAGTAACTTCAAGCCCTTACCCAATCTCTGGTTATACAATTAGTGTTTTAAATGACCCGTAATAGGTGCCCTAACACACCTTAATTCATTAGGTGGTGACTCTTCAAATTCCTTACATCCCTTTTCCCAAAAGGAAATGAGCTGTCCCAATAATGTCAAAAGCCCTGACTAATCCGAAAGGAGAGGAAAAAGGGGGGCGCGACAACCGTTTATTTCTTGTTGCTATTTGTGCTTCTATTATTTTTGATGTTGACTGTAAATTTGTGATCCTGCTGTTGTTGGTCTTACATTAACGTTCTTTCCATTGTTAGCTTTAAGTTATATCCTGCACATGATTACATGACCAGTAGGTGTCTTGACCTGGGCTCGTCACTACTCTACCGAGGTTAGGCTTGATACTTACTGGGTACCGCTGTGTAATCATAGTATGCCTCTGCACATTTTTGTGCAAATCCAGCTACTTATGATCGAGTTGGTTGGAGACTTATGTCTGCGCAGATGGAGACTTCAAGGTATACCTGCTTGACATTAGCTGGCTTTAAACTCACCTTATGTTGTCTTTTATTTCCATTGTTTCCTATTATTCTGGGACAATGATGTATTGTTATTTCTAGTGACTCTTAGGAAAGGTTATGACTTGTACTACCAATTTTGGGATATTATATATCTGCCTTGGGGTTATTGGCTTATATAAAAATTTTCGGTTCATGTTTAGTAGTTGTTTAGTAGAATCTGTTATCATTTCGGTATGTGTTAGGCTTACCTAGTTTTAGAGACTAGGTGTCATCACGACATCCTATGGAAGGAAATTGGGGTCGTGAAATTTCGAATTCCCGACGTTCCCAAGTATAATGGGACCTGATCTCGTCCAATTTCACACCTCAAATCAAGGTTATGGAACTATCGATTGCAATAATAGTACCCAATAAGAGTCGGGATCGACTTCCACAAGGAGCTATATATGGGAATTAGGAGTATATATTGTAGTGTATGAGTTTGACTATCTTAATTTACACTTCCACAAACTTGGGTTGTTTCTATGTCTAATTTAAAACTAAGATTGCAAATTTAAGGAATAAAACTACGAGAATAATTTTTGTTATTTTTAAAATTTTGTAAAATGCCTAGGGCTATGACCATCACCTAGGTGTTTGCCTAATGTGATATAAACCTTAATGTTTATTTTAGTGATTGGGGTGTATTATAGCTATCAATTCTCAATTACCCACTCAATACCTCTCGGTCAGAGAGTGATTTTACCCAATTTGGCTCTCTCAAGTCCAAATGAGTATTGCACAAAACGGTTGATAAAGACTCAAGTCGAGCTATTATTATCTCTAGGTTGAACCCTTTAATTGGGATTATCAATCTCTCGATTGACCCAATTTCTTGTTAGCCAAGTTTTCCAAGACTAAGTCTCTCTTTCTCAAGTAGAGAATAAGTCAAATAGCCATGAACTAAAGTTTGCAACCATTATTTCCACAAATTAAATCATGAACACGGCTAAATATTAAACACCCAATCATAAATAAGCATTAAATTAAACGCCCATAAGTTTTACACACTAGGGTGGGGTTACAACCGTAGTAAACATCTAGCTACTAATGCTTGAAATTGAAAAAATAGAAGAAGAAATGCTAAATAAACTCATATTTTAAAATCAAAATGATAAAATCTATGATAAAATATCTGAAAATATGAAAAATACTAAAAGAAGAAGAGAGAAACGGCTACTGTGGCTACTGATGCCAAAAGTTGACCTAAATTTGTGAAACTCGTCTATTTATACAGGGCTGGAAATTTTGGAAAAAATGCCCTTCGGGAGGTTCTGAGGCCGCACAATTCCATGTGTGATCTGCAGATTTCTTCAACTTGTCAGGAACTGGAGGTGTGCGGATGCATAATTCTGGTATGCGGCCGTGAGGCATTCTTTCTCGGTCGCAACTTGGTCTTCTACGGTCCGCACTTTTACGTCTGCGGCCGCAAGGCACTTCTTCTACGGCCACACAATTCCTGCACAGTTCGCACTTCTGAGGGGCTTGGAAACATGAGAATTTGCACATTCTCTGAACTTTGTTCCTAGCCCATATTTTTCGGCCGCACAATTCATGTGTGGTCTACACTTCGCACAAAATTCTGCTAGAATTTCCTTCATCATCTACGGCCGCAGATGAAATTCTGCAGCCCGCACTTTGTAAGCTTTTGTGCCTTTTATTGCCTTGAGTTTAGTTTACTCCTTTTTGAGTCAGATTTCATCTCGGGAGTCCAACTTCCAATATTTCTGCAATTTTGCACATTTCATCAGTTTTGGGAACACAATTAAACGCTTTTAGTCTAAAACAAAAGCAAAAAGGAGCTAATAAGTAGTCAAAATCCCCTTATCAACTCCCCCAAACTTAAGTTTTCGCTTGTCCTCAAGCAAATAAATTAGTTCCCACTTCCACAAGTTAAAGGTCGTCCAACTAATCAAAGGTAAGTCATTCACACATCAATTGGGATCAACAATTACCCACACAACTTATGTATTATCAATAAGGCAACAAGTTAAACCTTTATTCACATATAGTTCTAATATGAAATTTGAGCATCAAGAGTTGACTTTATTCATCAAGGAAGCTCGCCATTTCATGTAGGTCATTGTGGATCCCAAACTCTTCCTCCTCTACTCTCCATTTGCCTTTCTTGCTTAATAATTTTAGCACTCAATCCAAAGATTTGCGAAAGATTCACTCATCTCTCTCAAGAGAATGTCACAAGTACGACTTTAAGTATCATAGGCTTGCTCCTCATGTAGATCGCCACTAATGTAAGTTCACTCAGCTTGAAATCACGTAGGGCTTTTTCGAAATGGAATGAAGGCTTTTGGACTACGGTTGTTTATGCTATGATAGAGCGGGTTCATCTTTCCTTAAGCACTCCATTTTTTGTTCTCGGCTCATGCTTTGCCAATTCTTTGGGGTATTTTTTTCCTTGGGGGAACTAGAGAGACTTAACATCACTCTTTCTTTATCATGACATTCATTTTCTCCTTCTTTTATTTCTCTATGCTTTTCATCATTACTTCTCTTTGAATCCCTTCAACTCTTCCACTTATTCACTTTCTTTTTGCCTTTTCCTTCTCTTGTATTCTTTCTCATCATTTCTTTTCTCTTGTTGTGCCTTGATACCTCTTTCAAGTTCCTCGTCTGTCCCCCAAACTTATTTTTTTTAGCCAATTATTATACAAGAGTGTTAAGGAACGCTCAGGTTCCAAGAGAGGGGCACGACAAAACAGTTAAATGTTTGTAACATGGTTATCAAATGAGAAAGGTTTGAGGCTCAAATGGGTTGACTAGGGATAACAACATTGGTGGGCAATGGAAAACTTCAAGTGGGTCAAGGAAAGCATACAATAACTTCTCACGCCAAACAAAACTTAAGATTTCGCCTTGAAACACATTCGGGGCAAGTTCTAGACCATTCCCACAGGTACTTGGACTTGCAACAAATACATCTCACCTCTCACACAGCTGGATTTTTAATGAGGATAGAGTCGAAGGCCCGCAATGATCATATTCAAGATTAAAAATCACTATGCTTCGATTAAACCACTCAATGATTCCCTAAGTCAATACAAGAGTCACAAAGTCACTAACTAGAGCTATTTTTTTCCAAAAACCTTGTTTATAACCATAAGCACGTAGTTAAGTGTGTTGGTACCAAGTGAAGCATGTTTGACTCTTCGAGCATGACTTAATTAGGTCTTTTTATTCATTATTACTACTATTATTACCTAAACACCAAAAACAGACTCAATCCCTTAGAAAGGTTGTCACTCTGTCCATCGTTGGGAAGAGTCACCCGATTCACACAAAAACTACCTTTGGAAAGAATCATGGCATTAAGAAAACCAAAGGCTTATTATCTACTAAAACATAAAAAGGCTATTAAATCAAAAAGAAGTTACTAATTCAAAAAGAAGCTACTTAGTTAAACACTAACTAATAAGAAAACAAACATAAAGAAGCTACAAACCAAAAAAAAACTATTGAAAGCGTAACAAATATACATAATGAAAGAAAAGAGAGAATATATACATAATGAGATAGGAGAAGAAAAGAGCATCAAGTTAATTACATGCCAAATGTCTCAGAATCAGCAANGAATAAAAATAAGCATTGTCCCTAATGCTTAACAAAATAAGAGTAAAGGAAGGGTAAGAGTGAATAAAACTCCCTATGGCTCCTTGGCCATCTCTGTGTCCACAGCAGCGTCACCGACCTCAACCTCATCTAACTGAATCTCATCATCCTCAACTAGGGGAGTGGCTGGGTTGGTCAACATCTGACGTACTGCCTCGGCAATGTCAGCAGCAAGGTCTGGCTCCTCAGACTGGCCAACTGGTGTTGTATGTGCTGTAGGATCTGGGCCGGAGTGGTGCGGGTCAATCAGCATGTCAAATGGAATAACTCCTGCAGCCAAAAACTTAGTAACCTGTCGCTGGAGCTTTTTCACTGACTTCTTGGAGGCCTGGGACTTCTGCATCTTCTTCACCTCCTTCCCCATCTCTTCTATTACTGGCGCACGCTTCACCAAAGTGGCCATGATTGTGTTCGGATTCTCCAAGAGCTTCTTCAAAGTTTCTTCAAATGTGGGGGGATCTGGGGTGACGGAATGGAGGACTGTGCTGCAACATTACTGGATATATCAGACAGCTTTGTAGTAGCTGTCTACATCCAGTTGTTGAGGCTCGCCAGTTTCTGAGAGACTCACAACACAGATAGTGGACCAATGGGCATCGATGTTACACTGGCTGAAGGCTCTAAGGACGTAGATGTCATGTCGACTGTCTCTGCAGCTACCACTGATGACTCATCAGACTAGCCTATGGTGGTAGTCGGCTGACCCTTTTTCTTAAGGTTGTGTGCATCCATAAACGAATACCACGAGAAGGTCTTCTTCGCCCACACTTTCGTATCAAAAGCTCTCGGTTGCACCCATGCATTCGTAAGATACTCATCAATGGTGTTAGGATACGGGTATGAGGTATCAGCCTGCCTGTCGACCACCGATATGTTGGCCAACATCACGACACCCATATTGATCGGGTACCCGGCCATGATGGAGGCGACTAGAACTGCTCGCGGGATAGGGAGATTTGTCTCATTCTAACACGAGACAAATAGGTGTTGAATGTGTGATGGTAAAAATTCACCTTCAGGTTACTCACTTTAGTTACCGTTGGTCCCTTTATTTATATGCACCATATTGGTGTAGAACTCTCGGACAAGGTATTCATTCGCGTCCACTACGCTCTGGGTGAACCACATCCACCCTTTCCTTGGAACTGCCTAAAGACTGTCGGATTTTACTTTTCAAGATCTTTCAATTGGAACTATCGCTCAAGAGTGAGCGGTCTCACTAGCCACCACCCATAGAAGTTAGTGAAGGCAGCCAGACTGACGACCGGTCCTCCCAATCCTCTTTCTTCTTCGACCGCTCAAGGTCGGCAACTGTAGTATCTCCCCCTTGGCCATTATTTTGGATGTCATCAACTGTAGTCGCTGGTGCCTCAAGGACAAGTGTAAAGGGAGGCTGAGAAGCCTAACTAGCACTTTGCAAAAGGATGTGCTATGTGATGGTGACGGCTCATCCCGGAGTTGATACCTTCCTGGTGGCTTTTTTGAACAGTTGGGTGCTCTTGAACCGAGTTGCGCTTCGATCCTTCTATAGATGAGGCATAAAAACTAGTTTTGATACCCAATTTTTTCCATATATATTTCAAAAATACATATATACTTTCAAAATAGTGCATGAGCATCAACTAGTATTTTTCCATAATTTTCTGTAATTTTAAAGGATTTTTAATTAATTTATTCGCGCATTTTATTATCTTAATAATTACTAATTGCATCACAAATGATTTTATAATAATTTTATTACTTAATTTTTATCATTTATATTTATATTAAGCTTTAATCATTTTTATGCATAATTATATTTACATCTTTAGGTTATAATTGCAATAACTTTGCAATAATAGCCCATGCATGCATAATTACTTTATTTACATGAAAAATGAATTTTTATATTTTTATAATATTAAGTAATTATTTTAAATCATTTTCATATACAAATAGCATTTTTAACATTTACTAATTATTTTTATAAGTTATTTTATTAATTTAAGTGAGTATTTAAAACATAGCCCCTTTCTTTAATTAATTTTCGGACCTCCCAGTCCAATTACCCTAACCCATAACCCAATACCCAATACACCACCCATACCCATACCCATACCCGCCTAACTAAACCCGCCCCACCTAAATATCCAATCCTGGCCGTTGATCTCAGAAGATTAACGGCCCTAAACTACCCAACCCTTTTAATATATCAAAACCCCTCTAAACCCTATTTCATTTCCCCCCAAACCCGCCGTCACCTGATCCTCTCCTCTCTTCTCTCTCACCCCCCAAACCCTAGCCCGTCGTCACACTTTTCCCTCTTGATTCATGGGATTCCCCTTCGATCCCATGCCTTATTTGGCTTCATTTCTCTAATGGTTATACGATCCTAATGCTACTTGATTCATTTGCCTCAAATGGCAAGTGAATCTCAAGAGAATCAAACTAGATTTGGTTCAAAGTCTCCCATATCTCGATTATTCCGTATGTGTTCACTCCTAATACCTGTGAGTTCGAATATTTTCGTATTTTAGGGTTTCAAGTCTCTGGTTCAAACCAAATTTGGTTCGATTTATGTTTATTTTTTACGACTCTTGCTATTTTTGGTTGAATATGTTCAGATCTTCTTAAGATCCGAAGCGATTTTACATTTATTATGGTATTTCTCCTTTAAAGTTTCAATACTTCTGTCTCTTGCAATCTTTTATTATTATTATTGACTGATTTTATTTTACCCTAAAAGCTAGGGTTTTAATTTCAACAGATTTTACAAAAAAAAAGTTTTAATCTTTAAAGGTTTTTATCTCTTGGTATTTCTTAGGGTTTCCTTATTTATTTTTGACTGATTCAAAACAGATTAGATGTCTTTGTATTTCTTAGGGTTTGGATTGTTTGACTGTTTATTCTACTATTTCTGTCCGTTAACCTTTAACTCTGTTGATTAAGTATTAATTGATTTTACTTACCTAAATTAGGGTTTGAAATCAACTTTCCTTTAGTATCAGTATTTCCTTATTAAGATTTTACATGTTCTTACCTTATTTACATAATTAATTATCCGTACTACTGACTTGATTTTTGTGCTGTGATTAATGGAGCCAACTCCTAATTGATTTTGAAATTAGTTCTTACCTTATTTAACCTTGTTCTCAGCTACCAATCAATTCCGTGTAAGGTTTTCCTTAAATTAAGTGGTAATTTACTCGATCATGTCTTGTTAATTGATTCATGCTGACCTTAATTGATTGTTAATTGATTTTCACACCTTATTTGTACGTGACTGGTTTATTACCTTATTTTTTTTACTCCATTGTGTGCTATTTAAACCCCTTCCTTGTTTTGATTCTCAGAATGCTTGACAACCCCTTTTAGAACAACTTTTCAAACTGAACAACTCTACAACTCTACAAGGCTCGAGCTCTCCTATTCTCACAAAAAACTTAAGCTCTCTTTGTTCTCTTGTTCTGATTTCTGCACTAAGTGGCTACTATTTGGTCGGCTGAAAGCCAAGACCAAATTCTCTGGAACTTAACTGCTATTGCATTCTTACTTGCTTTCTTCTCAATTGGTATGCCCTAACTCTTGCTATTCTGTTCTCTATGCTTTATTCGACTAGTCTGTTTCAATCCTCAGCATAATTCTGTCTTTATATGATTACTTCAAAATAATGTAAACCCTTTCCTAAGTTAGTTTTAATGTTCAGTCTGTTTCTTGTTCTAAACTTTGCCAGATACTGTAAGCATGTAACCTAAAATATGTTTGTGGTTTAATTCATAGGTCCTGTCTGTTTCTGTCTCTGTTTTTAAGCCATAATTGTTTTAAATACTAGCATGAGTATTAGATAACATCCTGTTTGACTATGTGTTGAATATGAACTTTGTTTGCTTCTTGGTGCAGTCAACCTGCAACTCTGTGTTCTAAACTTTCCTTCTTGTGAAAATTGAACTATTTTAAAACCTGCCCCCTTACCCTTTATGCACTGGTTTTTAAACTCCTACTCTTAGTCATTTAGGTTCTCACCACCCCCAGTATGAGCACTGCCTAGGGTCCTTGAGACTCCTTTGAACTCCGACACATTGGGGCTGGTCC
Organism: Nicotiana knightiana; assembly: GCA_005239525.1. Classification (NCBI taxonomy): domain Eukaryota; kingdom Viridiplantae; phylum Streptophyta; class Magnoliopsida; order Solanales; family Solanaceae; genus Nicotiana; species Nicotiana knightiana. The sequence goes on along the minus strand of ML397330.1, from coordinate 152,884 downwards.
TCCAATCTTTTATGAGTTATCTTTCTAAATGTGGTTCTGGTGTGAGCATTTCCCGGAGTCCCTGAGGCCCTTGGGAACTTTTACACACTGGAAGCCTGATTTTAATGTACCATAGATGGATCACTACTATGCTCCCAAGATGTTATGTTTGCAGGCCTAGTTTCCAGGTTTAGATTGGGCCTATGAAGGTTCCCTATAGTATAATTGTTACTATTATGTAATTCATTCAATACTCTGGGCTGTAATAATCTCTATAATAACAGATTTGGAGTGAATTAGTAAAATCTGGGCGGGGGG
>ML397330.1:113144-150914 GCA_005239525.1 Nicotiana knightiana | reverse complement strand
GGGGGGGGGGGGGGGGGGGGGCGACAGCATGGTGACTTTGTTAAGGATATTTCTAGGATCTTACCATAACGAACCTAATTTTGTGAATTAGTCTTTAAACATGTCTTTATTATTCTGTTAATACTTGCATACCCCTTCCCCTTCCCACTTTATGTGATTTTATTTGCCTATCTTTATGATTTATCTTCCATGTTTTATTACTTTACTATGGAAATTGACTTGTCTCCTTGTTTTCTTTCTTAAATGCCTTTACAATTATTAAATACCGCATTTATTATTTTTTTTATCGTCCAAATACGGGACAACGTGCTATTTTCTGTCGCATAAATCATGCTCAACCTCATATTCCACTCGTGCGTAATTAATTCCATAGCAACACTTAATGAGTGTTTGCGATTTTATTATATCATCCTATTTGAATTTGGAAAGGCTTATTTACGGTAAAACTAGTCGATCAGCGGTGCAGTCGACGGTTCTGTGCCTTTCCCCCTCAAGTCGTCCGCTTGAGGGTACCAGTCTATATTTCTATAGAAACCTTACACTGATTATAACTGTACATGCATCATGGTCAAACCTAGCCTGGGTTAATATGTTGTCCACATAATAACCCTTCAAGAAAAGCCTTGTCCAAATTCTATCGGGGTTTCCATAATCCCAAGGGACACAACCACGATCCATGTGTTAATTTGGAGAAATAAGTGCCAATATGCTAATCATTCATATATAAATAGTCGAATCTGGAGGGGAGAAGATTCTAACTCTATTTGTTTTGTAGAAAATGAGGCACGAAGTCCCCAAGTTCGGCATGGTCCGTGACATACCACCATTGTTGCTAGATTGGTGGGAAGACCTTCCGTCAAGTGATAAAAACCATGTGAAAAGAGTCTTTGAAACCTACCTTCCTTACTAGATATCCAACCACACAACATGTTGATCGAAGCTGCTACCATGTTCTGGGACGGAGAAAGGGCTATATTCCGTTTTGGCAACATAGAAATGACCCCTCTTTTGGAGGAAATAGGGGGATATGCTGGACTACCTTGGGACAGTCCCGGTTTATTGGTGCCGGAAAATCGCACTCTAGAGGATTTCTGAAAATGATGGGTTTGAAAAAGAATGACGACTTGGTGTGTCTAAAGTCCTATGTACCCTTTGACTTCCTTTATTAACGATACGGTCACAACAAATCCTACTGTATCTTCCATGACGAGTTCTCCATCACTTCCTTGGGTTGGATTCATCGCAGGGTTTTCGTGTTTATCGTCTGCTTCTTGGGTATGATAGTGTTTCCAAGCAAAAAGGACAAAGTTCACACCAAACTGGCCATGGTAACCAAAGCTTTAATGGGGGGAATCGAGGGACAAACATATACTATTGTCCTTATGATTATAGCAGACATATATTGGCCTTAGATCGCTGCCAGAAGGGGTTCAAACACTTCGAGGGTTGTAATATGATACTACACGTTTGCTTGCTAGAACATTTCCAGAGAGGTCAATACCGCCAAGAGAATGACCTTTATCCCAGATAGGTTTGCTCAACCGGAGAATGCTACAGAATGGGTGCAATTTTTTGACAACTTGATTAAGGACCAGGTTCATTGGATGTTCGAGTGGTTCCCCACCAGTGAGTTCATCATCCGATCTATGGACGCTCCACACTTGGTGTTGATCGGGTTAAGAGGTATACACCCCTATGTTCCTGTCAGGGTCATGAGACTAGCTGGTAGAAACAGATTATACCACGAGTCTCCAAAATGAGTCACTATAGGGCGGATTTCCAAGATGATTACATCCCATATAAATGTGAGGCTCAACATATGTGGCACTTGAAGATTATTGTGGAAAGGGAAATCATCGAGCCGAATCGATATCACGCGGGGCATGTGTACTTTTACCCATCATGGTTGGAGGACTACATAGTAGGAATAGTCGAGCCAAGGGTCGGTCGAGGGAACAGAGTCGTAGATGAGACTGCCAAAGCACAGGTGAAGTATAACAGACTGCACAAAAGGGTTCGCGAGTCCGAGGCTGAGCATATGGAACAACACAAGACTGATATGGAATTAATCAATGAATGGAGGGAAATGACTACCAGATCGAATGAAAGGCTAGAATATATGGAGCAGGGTCTTATGGAGTTGGAAGGGAAGATGAGGAAAAGAGTCATAGAATGCAAGAATGCTGAAGGTATCGAAGGAGGACATCTCGCCAGGGCATACCTACTGCTGGACATGCGCGACCTAGGGAACCTGATCGATGGATCCAAGAGAACCAGGCCTGGAGAAGGTCCTTCTAGGACCAAGTAGATTAGGCTTATTTGTTTTGCTTTTCAAATTTAATAAGGCCAAGTGCCATTAGTGACTTACTTTATTGTCGTTTTAGATTCATCTTATTTATTGCGTTAATGAAATGAGGTAATTATTGGCATTAAAATTCTCCAAATCTACTTGTCGCTAGGCCTACCTCGGGCACACCGAGGCTCCCAAATTAGGACACGAATTTACGTTCTTGCAATATGTGTTTAAATACTGCAAACATTTTTCAGAACTCTCACTAACTTGGTTACCTTTTGTTTTTCCTTCTTTTTGATTATTCCCATCCCCTAAGGCTGGTTCACGCATAACTAGCATCACCAGCATATCACACCAGATCCAGAGGCCCTCCACCTCCTCCTCCTCCAAGTGCATCAAAAGGCAAAGAGAAAGCTAAGATGGATAATATGAGTGGCGACAACACCGCACATGCTGAGAATGCGGAAACTTCTGATGGTCGGAGTACTCCGGCACCAAATGACTTGGTTTTGCGGCTTGAAAAGAAAATAATTGAACTACAAGGTGAGATTGAGCAGATCAGTAACTTGGAAAACCTCTCCCTCACACTAAATGTCTCAGATATCAACCATCAAAATACCCAAAACTCGGCACCTCCTCAGAATACACCCAACCAACGCCCGCAGAATTCTCCCGCACCCTACCAATATATAACCCCTCATCAAATACTTTACCCATACCTAAACCTCCTCCACATCATCATCTCCCGACTCAATGTCCGTAAACCACTTATCACACTCCTCAGAATACCCCTCAGCCTTACCCCGATCCCCAAAAGTCAACCAATGATCACCATTACACCCAAACTCCTGGCATTCACCAAAACAACCCCATATACGTGGAAACCTTACCCCATTCTACTCAACCAATCTCATATACACCAGAATCTGTCGAGAAGGACCTGCTCATTAAGAGCATGGCAGATAAGCTCAAGAAACTCACAAGCCGAATTCAGGGTGTTGAAAGAGGCAAAGGAATTGAAGGTCTGAATTACGAGGATTTGTGCACTGAGCCAGATGTGGAACTTCCGGAGGGTTACAAACCTCCCAAGTTCGAAATATTTGATGGAATGGGTGACCCAAAGGGACATTTGAGAACCTACTGTGACAAGCTCATAGGGGTTGGAAAGGACGAAAAGATTCGCATGAAGCTGTTTATGAGAAGCCTTACTGGAGACGCTCTATCTTGGTACATAAGTCAAAATCCCAAAAAATGGGCTAATTGGGTAAGCATGGCATCAGACTTCATGGATAGGTTCAGATTCAACACGAAAATGCACCAGATGTCTTCTATATCCAGAATCTCAAGAAGAAGACCACTGAGACTTTTCGAGAGTATGCTACTCGATGGAGGTCAGAAGCAGCGAAGGTCAGGCCGGCATTAGATGAAGAGCAAATGAACAAGTTCTTTTTCAGGGCTTAGGATCCACAATATTACGAAAGGTTAATGGTAATAGGGAATCACAAGTTCTCCGATATCATCAAGCTCGGAGAAAGGACCGAGGAAGGTATCAAAAGTGGAATGGTGACAAATTTTGAGGCACTACAAGCCACGAATAAAACACTACAATAAGGTGGAATATCAAAGAAGAAAGAAGTGGGAACAGTAATGGTTGCCCAAGGCCCGAAATCTCCATTTGTATACCAAACACCTTTACCCACATACCAACCTTCACCTCCCAGATATCATCAACCCACTACCTCTTACAACACCTATAATACCCAACCAGCCTATTAGCATTCACCTCCAGCTCGTCCAAATTACCAAAATCCAGGCCTAATTTTGATTGCAAACAACCCAGACAATAGACCCATATTGCTGAACCCATCGACCAATTGTATGAAAGATTAAAAGCTGCTATATATGTCACCCCTATTCCCGTCGTGGCAATGGAAAACTGGTAACAGTGAGTCAACCCAAGAAAGACGTGTGCGTACCATTCTGGTATGAAGGGACATACTATTGATGAATGCCGCACCCTAAAAGATAAGATCCAAACACTTATTGATACCAAGGTCATACAGGCAAAAGAAACCATACCTAATGTCCGCAACAACCCCCTCCCAGATCATAGGGATGAAGGAGTCAATGTAATAGAAACTGATGAAGAATGGGATCCCGAGGGATCAATCGGACTTATTCGGGACGGTGATGATCCTATAAAGCCGGCATTCACGCTCAATCTCATTGTGGTGCAGGTACAGCCGCCAGTCAAAGTTGAGGTAGCCGCACCTGCTCCTTTTGAAGTAGAAATGACACCACCTGCAGCTATACCTGCTCCGTTTAAGGTAGAAGATCCACACCTTTCACTATGACAGTGACATCCACACCACCTTTCAGTTCCAACAGTATACCTTGCGATTATGTTGCCATCGCTGCACAAGGAATGACCAGAACATGAAGAATTTACACATCTGAGCATTTTGGAGAGACTAGTAAGCAAGCTTCTAACAAACAACCCATCGTTGAAACTGGTCCGGACGACCTTTGGAGAAAGTACAAGCAAGGGAGTATTCTGTTGTTGATCACCTGAATAAGACTCCCGCCCAGATATCCATCTTGTCGTTGTTGCAAAATTCTGAAGCACACATGAATGCTCTAATGAAGGTACAGAATGAAGCATATGTGCCCAACGACATTACTAGCAGAGAAATGGCCAATATGGTGGGACAAGTGTTGGAAAGCCATAAGATCACCTTCCATGAAGAAGAATTTCCACCTGAAGGATTAAGCCACAACAGGGCACTGCACATCATAGTGCAATGTGAATATAAGTTCATTGCCAGAGTTCTGATAGATGGAGGGTCCAGCCTCAACATCTCCCCCCTGACAACTATGAAGAGTTTTAGAAATGGCCTACATGAAATATGAGCAGGATCTATAAATGTGAAAGCATTCGATGGGTAGCAAAGATCCACGATTGGATAAAGCAACCTATGCTTGCAAATAGGTCCTACCTGGTTCGATGTTGAATTCCAGGTACTAGACATATCCGCCTCCTACAATCTACTGCTGGGACAGCCTTGGATACATGCCGCTGGAGCAGTCACATCTACTTTGCACCAAGCGGTAAAATTTGAATGGAACCATAAAGAAGTGATCATCCATGGAGATGGGAGCAACCCCATTTACACCAGTCAGACTGTTCCACTGGTAGAAAACATAAGGAAGTTAGGTGGAGAAACCTACCATCTCATCAAACGTGTTAACACGATTGAGAAGGATAAATGGTGGAGTAGCAAAATAGAGAGCATACTGGCATGGGCATGGTATGAACCGGGTAAGGGATTGGTAAAAAGCATCAAGGTATCTCCAAACTAGTATAGTTGAAGCGCCATGGCACAACCTTCGGGCTCGGATATCAGTATACCTGGCAAGAATATCAGAATTGGTCGCCACCATGGCGTGGTCCATACTATCCTCTTGAGAAACCCATGCCGCACCTGAATCAGACCTTCCAGCAGGCTGATACAATATGGGGATCAGAGGAAGAAGAATCCTTGGCAGCATTGAGGAATTTGTTCTTGGAAGACGATGATATGGATTGTTGTGTAATAGTTGAGGAGGAGGAGGAAGAAGGCCTCACTATCCAAACAGTGGAGAAGGAAGCATCTCTCAAGAATTGGACCGCTAAACTATCAAGGGCCCGACGATTCTCGGGGTAGAAAGGCTGATAGTATTGTTTACCTTTGAAAATGATTTCCTCATTGGCATTTTGTTTTAAATAATATTTTCAGTGTTCCGTTTTGAAAAACATTATTTGAAATCATTTTGTTTAACATTTTAAATGCCTTGATGTTTTATTATTACTATTTTTTATTTCATATCTTTATCCCTACAGCATTACTATTTCTTACCTTGATGAACCAATGACTGTGACATGTAATGAGACAATGCAATAGAAGGATAGTGACTCGGAAGAAATAGAAGATGAGGACGTAATACCTGAGGAAATTGTCAGAGAAGTGGAGAACTTTGAGAACAATCCCAAGTCCAACATGGATGAGACCGAGATAGTCAACTTGGGAGATTCTGAAACCGTCAAAGCATCCATTTGTCACCGTCAGAGAAAGAAGAATACACTCGGTTCTTGAAAGAATATGAGGATATATTTGCATGGTCATACGAAGATATGACTTGGTTGAGCACATCCATAGTGGCTCACAAGTTACCTACAAATCCAATGTGTCCGCCAGTGAAGCAAAAACTCAGGAAATTCAAGCCAGACATGAGCCTGAAAATCAAGGACGAAGTCACTAAGCAGATCAAAGCCAAGGTCCTCAGTGTAGTTGAGTACCCAACTTGGTTGGCCAATATTGTACCATTTCCAAAGAAAGATAGGAAAGTTAGAGTCTGTGTTTATTATCGGTATCTAAACAGAGCAAGTCCCAAAGATGATTTCCCACTACCAAACATACACATTCTGGTCGACAATTGTGCCAAGCATGAACTCCAGTCCTTTGTAGATTGCTTTGCAGGTTACCATCAGATCTGGATGGACGAAGAAGACGACGAGAAAACAACCTTCATTACACCGTGGGGAGTGTACTGCTACAAAATGATGTCATTCGGTCTAAAGAATGTTGGATGAACCTACATGAGGGCTATGACAATGATCTTCCATGATATGATACATAAAAAAATAGAGGTATATGTTGACAACGTCATCAACAAATCCAAGAGGGCTACATATCACATAGCATATTTTGAGGAAATTCTTTGTCCGGCTACAGAAGCACAATCTAAAGTTAAATCCCGCAAAGTGTGCATTTGTGGTTCCTGCCGGAAAATTGTTGGGATTCATCGTCAGTCGGCAAGGAATAGAGTTGGACCTGTCAAAGGTTAAATCTATCCAAGAATTACCACCACCAAAAAGCAATAAGGATGTGATGTGTTTCTGGGGATGTCTTAACTACATCAGTCGTTTCATAGCACAGTCCACAGTAATATGTGAGCCTCTTTTCAAAATGCTGAAGAAGGATGCCGCAACCAGTTGGACCAAGGATTGTCAAAAGGCTTTTGACAAAATCAAGGAATACTTGTCCGAACCACCAGTCTTAGTCCCGCCAGAGCTTGGTAAACCACTGCTACTCTATCTCTCTATACTAGATGGGTCTTTCGGATGTTTCTTGGAACAACACGAAGAGACATGAAGGAAAGAACAGGCCATATATTATCTGAGTAAGAAGTTCACACCCTATGAAGAACGGTATTCTTTGCTGGAACGCACATGTTGTGCTCTGACATGGATATCTCAGAAGCTAAGGCACTACTTCTGTGCCTATACTACATATCTCATATCAAGGATGGATCCCCTGAAGTACATCTTTCAGAAACCCATGCCTACTGGGAAGCTGGTCAAGTGGCAAATCTTGCTGAGTGAGTTTGACATTATCTATGTAACTCAGAAAGCAGTCAAGGGACAAGCATTAGCAGATCATCTTGCCGAAAATCCTGTAGGAGGAGAATATGAACCCCTAAAAACGTATTTTTTTTATGAGGAGGTATCATTTATAGGAGAAGATATTGCTGAAGCCTATGACGGTTGGAGGATGTTTTTCGACAGAGCTGCAAATTTTAAAGGAGTGGATATCGAAGCCGTCTTGGTATCAAAAATCGGTCACCATTATCCGGTGTCTGCAAAACTCATATTCCCATGCACTAACAACATGGCGGAATATGAAACATGCATATTAGGTCAACCTGGCTATTGATATAAATATTCAGGAATTGCTGGTAATCGGCGATTCAGACCTGCTGATATATCAGGTACAAGTAGAATGGGCTACCAAGAATTCCAAAATACTTCCATATCTATATCATGTACAAGAAACGAACAAGAGGTTCACAAAGGTAGAATTCTGGCATGTCCCCAAAATTCAGAATAATTCGCAGACGCAAATGCCACCTTGTCATCAATGATACAACATCCAGACAAGAATTTCATTGATCCCATTCCGGTGAGGATGCATAATCAGTCGACATACTGTGCTCATGTTGAAGAAGAGACGGGCGAAAACGCCTGGTTCCACAACATCATAGAATATTTGACAAAAGGAGAGTACCCGGAGCGTGCAAACCATACTCAGAAAGCACCCTTCGGAGATTGTCATCACTTCTTCCAAAGTAGAGGAACCCTATTCAAGAGAACTCCCAATCTGGGACTGTTAAGGTGTGTTGACACAAAAGAGGCTTCCAAATTGCTCGAGGAAATACATGCTGGAACCTGCATCCCATATATGAACGACTTTATGTTGGCCAAGAAGATACTCAGGGCCGGATACTTTTGGATGACCATGGAAACAGACTGCATATGGTACCTTCAAAAATGCTACCAATGCCAGATACATGCAGACATGATACGGGTGCCGCCAAACGAGCTTAATGCAACAAGATCACCTTGGCCTTTCGCTGCCTGGGGAATGGATGTCATCGGCCCAATTGAGCCCACCGCTTCAAATAGGCACCGGTTCATTTTAGTGGCCATCGACTACTTCACCAAATGGGTTGAAGCTGCATCGTACAAAGCGGTAACCAAGAAAGTCTTCGCAGATTTTCTCAAAGAACGGATTGTTTGTCGATTTGGGGTTTCAGAGTCCATCATCACTGATAATGCCACCAATCTCAACAGTGATCTGATGAAAGCCATGTGTGAAACTTTCAAAATCAAGAACAAGAAATCCACATCATACATGCCTCAAATGAATGGAGTCGTAGAGGCCGCCAACAAAAAACATCAAGAAGATACTAAGAAAAATGGTAGAGAATCACAAGCAATGGCACGAGAAATTACCATTTTCCTTACTGGGATACCGTGCCACAATCCGCACATCAACCGGGGCAACATCCTATCTGCTGGTTTATGGTACCGAAGCTGTCATTCCCGCCGAGCTAGAAATTCCTTCTTTAAGAATCATATAATAAGCCGAACTCAGTGATGTAGAACGGATAAGGAACTCTATGAGAAATTAGCCCTCATAGACGACAAGAGGATGAATGTAGTGTGTCACGGCCACCTCTATCAGAATAGAATGTCCAGGGCTTTCAATAAAAGGGTCAAACCAAGATAGTTCACTCCGGGGCAGCTGGTACTAAAATGGATCTTTCCACATCAAGATGAGGCCAAAGGAAAATTCTCTCCCAACTGGCAAGGTCCTTACATGGTTCACAGAGTATTGATCGGAGGAGCGCTCATACTCACAGAAATGGACGGAGAAATCTGGACAAAGCTTATCAATTCAGATGCAGTCAAAAGATACTATGCGTAAACCATTTATGCTTCTTCATAAGATGTAAATTGAACTATGATCGACCTGATTCCCGTTTAAGAGGGGATACGTATGTAACCCTGTGGATTTGGTCACAATTCAATAAAATTTCTATTTTTCCCACAATTAGAAACTGGGGTAGAATTTTGAGGAGGACCCTCAAAATTCTACGGAAGCGGAAGTTGCAATGTCTCTAATAATGGCACAGTTACTGGTTCATCTAGTTAACTTCTAAACTGCATACTACTATGTATTTTAAAATTATACACGCATGCTTTTGAAAAAGAAACTTTGCTTTAGCCAAATGCTACCCTAATAGCTTGAACAAGATCTTCAGACAAAGCGGAGCAAATCGATCAAGCAAAGGCATGAACCAACCTCCCCCCGCAATAACTCACAAATTTTCTTTGGATGCAAGACTATATCATCATGATAAACACCATCGCAATGACACAATCGCTATGCATGAAACACATTGTCAGCTAAGAATACTTCACTCTTATTCTTCTCTTTGCATGGGACTAAGCACTGTCCCGAACCTTGCACGAGGCTAAGCCCTGCCTCTCCACTTACATAAGGCTAAGAACTGCCTTCTCTTTACCTGAGGCTAAGCCCTGTCTCAATCCTTGCATCTCTATTTGCATAAGGCTAAGCACTGCCTTCTCTTTGCATGAGACTAAGCCCTGTCTCAATCCTTGCATGAGGCTAAGCCCTGCCTCCCTATTTGCATAAGGCTAAGCACTGCCTTCTTTTTGCATGAGACTAAGCCCTGTCTTAATCCTTGCATAAGGCAAAGCCCTGCCTCCCTATTTGCATAAGGTTAAGCACTTCCTTCTCTCTGCATGGGACTAAGCACTGTCCCAAATCTTTCATGAGACTAAGCCCTATCTCAAATCACTTGCATGAGTCTAAGCCCTGCCTCCCTATTTTCACAAGGCTAAGCACTGCCTTCTCTCCACATGAGACTAAGATCTGTCTCAACCCTTACATAAGGCTAAGCCCTGCCTCCCTATTCGCATAAGGCTAAGCTCGGCCTTCTCTTTGCATGGGACTAAGCATTGTCCCGAACCTTGCATGAGGCTAAGCCCTAACTCCTCACTTCCATAAGGGTAAGCCTTGCCTTCCCTTTGCATGGGATTAAGCACTATCTCGAATCTCACACGAGACTAAGCACTGTCTCTCTTGCATTATTCTCTTCTCTCAGGCTAAGCTCTGCCCTCAACTTCACACAAGACTAAGCCCTGCCTCTGCACCTCACTAGGCTGAAATATTGCCAACTTGTCCGAAGGCATCATAGTCTGAAGGCACCATCCTTATAGCCGGAAGATATCATGCCATGGACTGAGGATCTCTCAAACTTGCACATCATTATTCAAAGGCGTCATGGTTCAGAGGCACCATCGTCAAGGCCCGAGAACATTATTTCATGGCCTGCAAATTCCTTACCGCATAAGTCATAGCCCGGGACGTCATCCTCAACCGTCCAAAGACAGTTTTCATGGTCTGAAGGGAATTTGCATCATGTCTAAATTTATGCAAATTTATACGTATATGCTTACAGTACATATTTTGATTTGCAGGTGACCTAGTGAGTAACTGTTATCCCAACAGGAGCAATCCCGCTCCAGCTCCTTCAAATTATTTCAAACCTGACCGCTCACCATAACTGCTTCACCTATTTGTAACCTTGTGTCCGTCTTTGTGACAACTCAATCGTTTTATTCCACCGGTGGATCCAGAACTGGTATGACCTAACTCTTGCTATTTTTTTCTCTATGCTTTATTCGACTAGTCTATTTCAATCCTCAGCATAATTCTGTCTTTATATGATTACTTCAAAATAATGTGAACCCTTTCCTAAGTTAGTTTTAATGTTCAGTTTGTTTTTTGTTCTAAACTCTATTAGATACTGTAAGCATGTAACCCAAAATATGTTTGTGGTTAAATTCATAGGTCATGTCTGTTTCTGTCTCTGTGTTTAAGCCATGATTGTTTTAAATACTAGCATGAGTATTAGATATCATCCTGTTTGACTATGTGCTGAACATGAACTTTGTTTGTTTCTTGGTGAAGTCAGCCTGCAACTCTGTGTTCTGAACTTTCCTTCTTGTGAAAATTGATCTATTTTAAAACCTTCCCCCTTACCCTTTATGCAGTGGTTATCAAACTCCTACTCTTAGTCATTTAGGTTCTCACCACCCCCAGTGTGAGCATTGCCTAGGGTCCTTGAGACTCCTTTGAAATCTGACACATTGGGGCTGGTCTTCCAACCTTTTATGAGTTATCTTTCTGAATGTGGTTCTGATGTGAGCATTGCCCGGGGTCCCTGAGGCCCTTGGGAACTTTGACACACTGGAAGCCTGATTTTAATGTACCATGGATGGATTACTACTATGCTCCCAAGTTGTTATGTTTGCAGGCTTGGTTTCCGGGTTTAGATTGGGCCTATGAAGACTCCCTATAGTATAATTGTTAATATTATATAATTCATTCAATACTCTGGGCTGTAATATCTCTGTAATAACATATTTGGGGTTAATTAGTAAAAGCTAGGGGGCTTTCTTATATCTTTGTCAAAAATACTGGGTAGAAATCCTGCCTATAGGATTTAATTGTGTTGATTGAATTACGTGAGTACTAGACTGTGCTTAGAGATCCTGCCTATAGGATCTTCCTGATTATTTTGATTCTGTGTTTTCACATTTCCATAGTAGAGATCCTGCTTATAGGACTTTTTTTAGTTCTGCATTAGAAATTCTGTTCATAGGATCTACACATATTTTTAACAAAACGTGCATTAGTGACCATATCTATAGGATCTTGTTTGTTTGAAATAATAATCTTTTCCTGGCAATCTGCTTAATTTCTTCCCACATACGGTTAATAGATACCTTGCCTATAGGAATAAAAAATCAGTTTCAAACCTAGAAATCATGCATGTAGGATTTAAACTAATAGATATCATGCCTATAGGGTGAAATCAGTTTTTAAACTAATAGATATCATGCATATAGGGGTTTAAATTGAGTCAACAATTAGAAATCACGCCTATAGGGATTTAAATCAATTCACCAATTAGAAAGCATGCCTATAGGATTTAAAAGGAATAAAAACCTGTCTTTATGAATTAAAATCAGTATTACACTTAGAAACCATGTTTATAGGTCTGTAATTTGTAAACTCGTAGAAATCATGCCTATAGGATTCTGTTAATCAATTCTGAATTCAACCAATTCTGGCCATCACTTAGGCAATATGTAGAACTCATTAATGAGTCTGTGCTTAAAATTGTGACATATTACCTGCTTGGAATGTCCAGATTCGTGTTGAATAAAATCAGTAGGAAAACAAATAGGTTACAATGCTCGTCTTAATAAAACTGTCTTTATATTCTGTTTTTGCTCATATAGATATCCTGCCTATAGGATCCTAAAATTAACGAAGTTTGCTATTTCAATTGCGTGCTTTTGTTGTTTACGTGTGGAGGTCAATGTGAGCCCTTATTTGTTTATTTGAAAGTCCTATTTGTCTTTTGTTTGTCGCCTAGATTTCTCATTTGTAAATAACATAGATTGGTCTAGAACCGTCCTAAATAGAGGTCCTAACACCTCCAGGGACATAGGTAAGGGACGAGTAGTGCACGCATAAGGAACGAGCTAGAAGCTATTAGAACGCTTAGGTAACAACTGAAAGATAGTATTGGGTAGTAGGGAGATGATAGCCCGTGCGCTACTGCTATGAGTAACACCCCAACTTGGTAAAGTTACAAAGTATTGCATGGAATGATCCTATAGGCTAAAAAACCTAGGACTCCATTTAATCCTGTTTAAAGTAACTTGTATTGTCCAAATTATTTTCCTCCCCTTTTAGACTAATTCGCTTAATTTAAGTTCGGTTGGGACCCACCGTTGTGGACCTCGAGGGGTGCCTAACACCTTCTCCTCGAGGGAATTTGAGCCCTTACCCGATCTCTGGTGATGCAAACTAGTTTATAAGTTAATTTCTCTAGGTGCCCTAATGCACATTAATATCCGTTTAGGTGGCGACTCTTCCAATCCTTTACCCAATACCAAAAAGGAGTTGTCCCAGAAATGTCAAAACCCAATTTTGCGAGAAAAAAGGGGGGCGTGAAAACTAGATTTGGAGGGTTCTGCATTTCTCCCTCAGCCAGCTGTAGCCTTCTTTGTGATTATATATTGGAGGGAGAGGGTAAAGCACTCTTGCCTCAACCCTTGTAAGGTTCACCCCTCCCCTTTGAAGTATCACCTCTACCTCGAGATCTAACCATTTTCTATACCAAGCAGCAACATGTGTATTCAAATGCAAACACAGAAGAACAAACCAGAGAGACAGTGAAGAACACAGTGTAAAACATGCTTGCACGGTAGGGGAATGTGGTTCGATGAATTATCAGTGCAGCCGTAGACTGGGCATTGCGAACTACACAATTTAATCTTGCGGCCGCAGAACTGGATTTGTGGTCCGCACAATTGTCAGTGCTACCGCAGAATTGGATTGCAGTCCACACAATTATCATTGCGTCTGCAGTTCAAATACCACCAATATGCCAACTCTCTGATAACAGAGAGTGGGCTATTTTGCGGCCGCAAGAACTTTTCTGCGGTCCGCACATTTCTATTGCGACCGCATATGTGAGTCATAAAATTGACAACTCTCTAATAATAGAGAACTTGTTGTTTTGCGGTCACGATAGGATTTCTGCGGTCCGCACATTTTTTATTGTGGCCGCAGAATCATGCTTGACTAAAGTACCCTAATTTCAACTTCTTCAGACCGCACGATTTCGTGTGCGACCGCAGATTTCAACACAATTACGATCAAAGTTCTAGGGTTTGCAATTTTGCACAAATTTGACATGGTGGCAGTGTATAATCATGAAAACCTATTTACCCATTTCCCATACAGAAAGTACTAGTTGACCCACTACAATTTTAACTCCACATGGTTGTATAATGTAATTCTTTTGACAAATATCCTAAAACTAACTAAAAAGTTGTAAATTAAACTAAAAATTAAAAAATCATAGAAGTAATTGAGGCATACCAGATATGAAGTACTGCAAATGAGTGATCACAGATGTTGAGTGTGTGTGGCACATGATTTACCAGATGATTTCAATGTTTTAGACTTGTGAATGCTCGGAGAGGGAAAAAAGTAACAGTAGCCCTAGGCCTTCTATTTATACTGGACGGTTCTGAATGAGAGAAAGAGTGTTGAGTGCGACCACATAATTCCCATTGTGGTCCGCACTTTGTTACCTGGGGCTCAGAAGCCCTTTTGTGTTTTGCGATCCGTAGAATTAGTTGTGCGGCCGTTGATTCAATTGTGGTCCGTAGAATTTGGGTTGCTGCCGCAGATTGGATATTTCTCTAACGGATCAACTTAGGAGAGTTAACATTTTGCACCTTCAACTTGTGCGGTCCGCATTGCAATTGTGCGGCCACAGAGCCCTTTTTGCTGTAGCAACCAAAATTGTATGATGCGCATAATACACTTGCGGTCGGCACTTATTTCCACACTTAGCCAATTTTCTAGGCACAGTTCATGTAAAGTACACTAATCCCTACAACACACTTCAAATCCAGTTAGCACAAAAATAACACCTATCTACAAAAGAAGAAAAGAAAAGAAAAAGAAACATGGGTTGCCTCCCAAGAAGCGCCTGATTTAACGTCGCGGGACGGCGCATATTACCATCATTTGAAATGAATGACTGCCACCAAATGGCCATCATCAACCTTTCCCAAATAATGCTTCACCCGGTGACCATTGACTCGAAATACATCATCATTTTTGTTCTTCATGTCCATTGCACCAAAAGGTGTCACACCCACGATTTCAAAGGGACCACTCCATTTAGATTTCAACTTTCCGGGAAACATCTTCAACCGTGAGTGGAACAACAAAACAATATCTCCTACCTTGAAATCCTTGTACCGAATGTATTTATCATGAAGGTACTTCATCTTCTCTTTATACACGGACGAACTTGCATAGGTATGGTACCGGAACTCATTCAGTTCATTCAAATGTGCAACCCGCAAGTTAGCAGTTGTATCCCAATCAAGATAATTTATTTAATGCCCACATGGCTTTGTGATCAAGTTCCACCAAAAGATGGAAAAAATTTCCAAAAACCAACTGGTATGGAGACACTTGATAGGAGTTTTGAAAGCAGTCCGATAAGCCCATAGTGCATCATCAAGCTTCTTTGACCAATCCGCCCGGTTAGCATTCACTATTTTGGATAAGATACTCTTTATCTCCTAGTTGGAGACTCCACTTGACTTCTAGCTTGTGGATGATAGGGAGTCGTAACTTTATGAGTGACATCATATTTTCTAAGCAAAGTGTCAAAATCCTTGTAGCAAAAATGCGACCCCCCATCACTTATAATAGCCCGCGGAGTACCAACTCTTGTGAGAATATTCTTCTTCAAGAATGCCACCACACTTCTCGCTTCATTGTTAGGTAGAGCAATGGCCTCAACTCATTTAGACACATAACAACTGCGACCAAGATGTAGGTGTTTCAACCAGAACTCACAAAAGGACCCATGAAATAAATACCCTACGCATCAAAGATGTCAATCTCCAAAATGCTAATGAGAAGCATTTCATTGTTCTTCGAGATTCCACCGGCCGTTGGCATTCATCACATCTTTTTACCACATCACTTGAATCTATATAAAGAGTGGGCCAGTAGAAACCGCAACTTAGCACTTTGGCTACCGTTCTTCCTCCGCCATGGTGACCACCATAAGGCGAAGAATGGAAAGCCTCAAGAATAACACTTTGCTCTTTATCCGGTACACATCTGCTAATCACCCCATCAGTGCAATTCCGTAAAAGGTATGACTCATCCCAATAATAATCTTGACAGTCCCAATTGAGCTTCTTCCTTTGATTTGAAGAGAAATCATCTGGGATGATTCCACACACAAGGAAGTTTGCTAGATCCGCGAACCATGGCCCCTCCTTCATTGAAATATGCAAGAGTTGCTCGTCAAGGAAGGAGTCATTGATTTCAAGGTCATCATGCAGCCACCCCTTCTCCTCCAAACGAGACAAGTGGTCTACCACTTGATTTTCACTCTGTTTTCAATATTGGATGTCAAATATCAAACTCATGCAATAATATCACCCATCTCATCAACTGAGCTTTTGAATCTTTCTTGCTCATAATATAGTAAAGGTGACACATGATCCGTATGAACAATAATTTGCACCCATCAAGTATGGGCGGAATTTCTCAATTGCAAACACAATGGTAAGGAGCTCTTTTTCTGTAACGGTCTAATTGACTTAGGCATCATTCATGGTCTTACTAGCATAGTAGACCGGATGAAAAATCTTATTGATGTGTTGTCCCAAAACTGCTCCAACCGCTACATCACTAGCATCGCACATGAGCTCAAAAGGAATGCTCCAATTAGTAGCGGTGATAACGGGAGTGGTTTTAAACTTTAACTTTAGCAATTCAAAGGATCTCATGCAATCATCATTGAAGTGAAACTTAGCATATTTCTCTAAGAGCTTGCACAACGGGTTCAACACTTTAGAAAAGTCCTTTATGAAACGCCGGTAGAACCCCGCGTGACCTAAGAAACTTCACACGCCTTTCACCGAAGTTGGAGGTGGAAGTTTAGAAATCACCTCTATGTTTGCCTTGTCTACCTCTATGCCATTCCTTGAAATTTTGTGGCCAAGGACAATTCCTTCCTCGACCATGAAATAGCATTTCTCCAAATTTAGCACCAAGTTTGTTTCTTCACACCTTGCCAATACTCTATCCAAATTTTCCAAGCAATCATCAAAGGAATCCCCAACTACCAAGAAGCCATCCATGAAGACTTCAAGGTAGTCCTCTACCATGTCCTTAAAGATCGCCATCATACACCTTTGAAACGTCGCCGGTGCATTACATAAGCCAAATGGCATTCGCTTGAAAGAGAAAGTATCATAGGGAAATATGAAAGTTATTTTCTCTTGATCTTTTGGAGCAATAAGGATTTGGTTGTAGCCTGAATATCCATCTAGAAAGCAATAGAAAGCACAGCTGGCCAACCTATCAAGCATTTAGTCAAGGAAGGGAAGTGGAAAATGGTCTTTCCTCGTGACTTTCTTTAGCTTGCGATAATCCATACACACTCTCCACCAGGTCACCGTTCTTGTAGGAATCAATGCGTTCTTGTCATTAGTGACTACTGTCATGCCCCCTTTCTTTGGGATACATTGCACCGGAGAAGTCCACGAGCTATCAGAAATGGGGTAGACAACCTCGGCATCCAACCACTTGATAATATCCTTTTTGACCACGTCTTGAATAGCTTGGTTGAGTCTCCTTTGATGTTCAATAGATGGTTTGACATCTTCCTCCAAGTTAATCATGTGCATGAGAAATGCGGGGCTTATTCCCTGGATATCCGCCAAAGTCCACCTAATAGCCTTCTTCCTATTGTGGAGCACCGCCAATGTGGAGTCAACCTGCACGTTAGTCAAACAAGAGGAAATAATAACCGGTAAAGTAGAACAAAGGCCAAGAAATTCATACCTAAGATGTGGAGGAAATGGCTTCAACCCCAAGGTAGGAGGCTCTTCAATTGAAGGCTTTGTAGGAGGAGTTTTCCTATTCTCAAGATCCAAGGAAAGTTTCTGGGGTGCATAGTTGTATGACCCCATTACTTGCAAAGAATTCACACATTCCATGAAGTCATCCATCTCATCATCATAAAAGTTGAGCAAGACGGTGTCCAACATATCACCCACATTAATCGTGTCACTTTTATCATCAATAATCACGTCGGTTACCAAGTCCACGAAAGAATACACTTTTCATCAACCACCCAAAAAGTGAGTTCTCCAGCTTCCACATAAACAAGAGCCTTCCCCGTAGCAAGGAAAGGTCTTCCAAGAATAATCGGCACCTCATAGCCAACTTCACAATCAAGAATAACAAAATCTGCCGGGAGAATGAACTTATCAACACAAACCAATACATCTTCAACCACTCCCAACGGTCTCTTCATTTTACGATCGGCCATTCGTAATCTCATAGATGTGGGTCTTGGTTGCCCAAGTCCCAAGGTCTTGAAAACCGAATAGGGCATCAAATTGATACTTTCCGTAAGATCACAAAGAGATTTCGCAAACTCGGCACCTCCAACGGTACAAGGGATTGTGAAAGCACCGGGATCTTCCAATTTAGGAGCCATTGAGTGCACAATTACACTCACTTGATGAGTGACTTTGATAGTTTCAAAATTCATCGACTGTTTCTTTGTCACCAAATCCTTCATAAACTTTACATAACCAAGTATTTGCTCCAAGGCTTCAACTAATGACACATTTATCGAAAGACTCTTCATCATGTCAATGAACTTTTTGAATTGATTCTTGACATTTTTCTTGGAGAGCCTTTGAGGATATGGAGAAGGTGGCTTAGTCAATGGTGCCTTAGCCTTTTGCACTACTGGTTCCGGTATGTCAATACCATGATCCTTAGATGGGTTCACTTCCTTGAGTCGCTTCCATAGTGTCATCAATATCAATCCGCACTTTATCATATGCTTGCACCATATTGTTCAGGATCTCTTCTTCTTCTACCACTTGCTCATCATCCTTCAAGTTGCCTTTGACTTGAGGTGGGTGCATTCCCACCTCTTCCACTTCTTGTAGTAATGTCCATGGCATGCCTCGTATTGTTCCCACCCTTTGGGTTTACCACTATATCACTTGGTAGTGCCTCCTTAGGACGAGAATTTAAAGCTTGAGAGATTTTCCCCATTTGCACTTCTAAGTTGCGGATCGATGTATTGTGTGAAGCAAGTTGGGCATCGGAATCGCCATTCTTCTCCATCATTTGCTTTAACATGTTCTTAATATGTTCCATTTCATTGTTGGAAGATCTAGGACCATGGAAAGGATAAGGAGGTGGGTTGCTAGGTTGTTGATACATCGGGGGCCTTTGAAAATCCGACCCCCGATTTCCTTGATTGTTACTCCATCCGCCTCGATTGTTGCCTCCCCAATTACCTTGGTTATTGTTGTTATTCCAATTTCCTTGATTATTGCCTCCACTCCAATTGCTTTGATTGTTTCCACCATTCCAATTACCTTGGTGTTGATAATTCCAATTTCCTTGATTATTTTGAGGTCTTCATTATTGTTGGCTAGGGACTTGGAAGTTGTTTCTTTGACCTTGAAATTTGTCCACATATTGGACCTCTTCTTCTTGGTCATCGTAAGATTCATCTTGATCAAATCCACTATCACCTTGCACAAAATTGTCACACTCTTTATTGCACTTGTGGACTTCTTGTTCATTGCATGTTCACCATCATACTTACTCCCTCCATTGCATTGGCTTGCCTCGTGTTTTGCACTTGTTGTAGTTGAGTCTTTGTCAATTAGTTCATGGTGGTAGTCAACTCAGCTATGGCTTGTCCATGGTCATGTAACTCTTTATGAAGGAGAATCAATTGGGATCACCTTGTGGAACATTAGACCGATATTTCCACGCTGATGAAGTGTCTGCCATCTCATCTAAGATATCACACGCCTCCGCATAAGGCGTAGTCATGAAGTTCGCACCGGCAAGTTGATTCACTACCCATTGGTTGGTTGTATTGATCCCAGATAGAAAGTTTGTTGAATCATGTTCTCTGTCATATCGTTGTTGGGGAACTCTTTCACCACTGTTCTACATTTCACGTATCTCATATAGTGGTTCATTGAGATCTTGCTTGAATGCTAGAATTTCATCCCGAAGAATAGCCATGTTCCCTGTAGAGAAGTACTTAGAGATAAATTTTTCCGCTGATTCATCCCAAGTATGAATGGAATGATTTGACAAATGTTCCAACCAATCTAAAGCTTTCCCCCTCTGAGCGAAAGGGAAAAAGACTTAGCCTCAAAGTATCCTCGGAGACATTTGTTTGTTTACTCCCCTAACACGTATCTACGAATCCCTTCAAGTGTTTGTATGCATTTTGACCCGGTGCACCAGTGAAGAACCCTCATTTCTCGAGAAAAGTGAGCATCATGTTGGTTATTTGAAATTTTCCCGCCCTAATACAGGAAGGGACTATAGCACTTGCATACCCTTCATTCGGCAACACTCGGTGTGGAGACGCTCGTGGTGGAGCTGGGGGTGGAGCGGTCACATTGTCATAAGGCACTCGGGCCCGTCTATTGGCTTGAGGTTCAAGAGGGACCTCATCCATTTGATCATCCTTGACGTCCACATCCCCCAAAGTTATGTTTCTGAGCTCATTGTTTTCCATGATTGCACCTACAATAACTCAATACGTTAGTAATAAGGAAGGAAAAGAAGATATTCCAAAAACACACCTAAATATATAGCTAGCACCGTTTTTAGTTCCCTTCCAACGGCACCAAAAATTTGATCTCATCCAATTTCACACCTCAAATCAAGGTTATGAAATGGTCGATTGCAATAATAGTACCCAACAAGAGTTGGGATCGATTTTCATAGGGAGCTATATACGGGAATTAGGAGTATATGTTGTAGTGTGTGAGTTTGACTATCTTAATTTACACTTCCACAATCTAGATTGTTTCCATGTCTAATTTAAAACTAAGATTGCAAAGTTAAGGAACTATGAGAATTGTTTTTGTTGTTTTTCAAGTTTTGTAAAAATCCTAGGGTTATGACCATCACCTAGGTGTTTGCCTAATGGGATATAAACCTTAATGCTTGTTTTAGTGATCGGGGTGTATTATAGATATCAACTCTCAATTACCCACTAAATACCTCTCGGTCGCAGAGTGAGTTTGCCAAATTTGGCTTTCTAAAGTCCAAATGGTATAGCACAAAACAGTTGATAAAAGCTCAAGTTGGGTTATTACTATCTCTAGGTTGAACCCTTTAATTGGAATTATCAATCTCTCGATTGACCCAGTTTCTTGTTAGCCAAGTTTTCCTAGACTAAGTCTCTCTTTCACAATTAGAGACTAAGTAAAATAGGCATGAACTAACGTTTGAAACTATTAAATCCATAAATTAAAGCATGAACAAGGCTAAATAATAGATACCCAACCATAAACAAGCATCAAATTAAATACCCATAAGGTTTACACACTAGGGTTGGGTCACAACCCTAGTAAAAATTTAGCTACTCATGCTTGAAATTGAAGAAATACTAAATAAACTCATATTGTAAAATCAAAATGATAATATGTATGTCAACATATCCCAAAATATGAAAAACTACTAAAAGAAGCAAAGAGAAACGACTATTGTGGATGTTGATGCTAAAAGTTGACCTAAATTTGTGAAACTCGTCTATTTATACAGGGCTAGAAATTTCGGACAAAAATGCCTTCGGGAGGTTCTGTGATTTCTTCAACTTGTCACGAACTGGAGGTCTGCGGCCGCATAATTCTGATCTACGGTCCACAAATCTATAACTACGCTAGCAACTTGGTCTTCTACGGTCCGCACTTTTATATTTGCGGTCGCAAGGCACTTCTTTAGCGGCCGCACAATTCCTGTGCGGTCCGCACTTCTGAGGGGCTTGGAAACTTAGGAATTTGCACATTTTTTGAACTTTGTATCTAGACCATCTTTTGGGGCCGCACAATTCATGTGCGGTCCGCACTTTGCACAAAAGTCTGTTGGACTTTCCATCATCATCTGCGACCGCAAATGAAATTCTGCGGTCCGCACTTTGTAAGCTTATTGCCTTTTATTTCCTTGAGTTTATATTACTCCTTTTTTAGTCGGATTTCATCTCGGGAGTCCAACATTCAACATTCCTACAATTTTTCACATTTCATCAATTTCGGGAACACAATTAAATGCTTTTAGACTAAAACAAAAGCTAAAAGGCGCTAATAAGTAATCAAAATCCCCATTTATCAGGATCGCAGATCCAAATAAGCATGTAACCACCTATATATGCGCAATCAAAGGGAACGACTTGGAAAGTGATGAAACTGAGTCGGTGTTTCTAAAAAGGTTTGGGGAAACTTTGTCCAAGGGGTCAATAATATGGTATCTCAACTTGCGTGTGAATTCGATTGACTCGTTTTCTATGCTTGCAGATGTTTTCATGAAGTCCCATGCCAGAGCCATCAAGGTCGAGACCAGAAATTCAAATTTTTTCAAGGTCAAACAAAGGGATAACGAGATGCTTAGTGAGTTCATGTCAAGATAAATGGAACAGATGGATCTGCCACTGATTGTGGATGATTGGGACATTCAAGCATTCACTCAGGGGCACAACCCCTAAAGTTTCTTGGCCTCTAAACAGCTAAAAAAAAATTTAGTGGAGTGCCCAGCAGTAACCTGGGTCGACGTCCACAACAGATACCAATCGAAGATCGGGGTCGAAGACGACCACTTGGGGCCTCTTCTGGATTTGTTTACCCCATCAGAATCGATGATAGTTCTAAGAGAGCCATTGATTAGGAGCCAAGGCTGGTCCGAGATCAATATTAGACATACTGTGCGGATCGGAGGGGAAATGGATCTGAACGTCACCCAGCAAGGAACGAAAAGAGAAGTGATCGAGGACCGAGTGACTGGGGCCTGATGATCAAGAGTGGGTTTGACATGTCTCTTAGGAGTAGGGAAGCACCAAGATTATTGGAGTACAATTTCAATGTGGACCCTGTGAGCATTATGTCGGCCATAGGGTGCATCAAAGAGACCAAGTGGCCCCGACCGTTGTAGTTCAACCCTGCCCAGAGAGATCCTAATTAGATATGTGAGTATCACGGAAGTCACACTCATAGGACCAAAGATTGCCGACAGTTAAGAGAAGAAGTTGCTCGATTGTTCAACAATGGGCACCTCCAACAAACAGATCAAACAAGAGGAGTCTCATCACGTAATCAACATGATCATTTAGGGAGTCGTATCCCCCATGGACCGATGATAAAATGCACTTAAATGTCTATTACAAGGGAAAAATGAACCCGAGATTACGTCGTAGAAAGAGCTATCTCACTCAGTGACGAAGATGCCGAGGGCATCATATAGCCTCACAACAATGCACTAGTAATATTTGTACTTATCAATAAATCTCGGGTTAAGAGTGTGTTAATTAATCAAGTCAACATAATTATATCGAGGGTTATAGAGCGACTAGGGTTAAAAGATCAAATCATATCGCTTGTCCGGGTGTTGAGACCACGAAAAGTGAGATAACTTTATCGGTAAACACTGCCGAGACAACCCAAGAAATTAAGTTGTACGTGATCGATGGGGATATGAGGTACAACGCTTTGTTCGGAAGGCCATGGATTCACAACATGAGCATGGTGCCTTCGAACTTACACCAGGTGCTGAAATTTCCCATTCCGAGAGGACTCAAGATGGTCTACGGAGAACAACCGGCCGCAAGGGAAATGTTTGATGTCGATGAAATGATCCCGATTCTCGCAGTTTTAACATCAAGAAATACAGAACCGGCCAAAAATAAAAGAAACTAAATAGCAATCAATGATATCGGCCCCAGCCAAACCGAAAAAAAAAGAGGAGTGATAGCGTCCAAATGCACACCTCTAAAAAGGTATGAAACGGTCGATTGCAATTATAGTAACCCACTGAAGATTCGGGGTCGAATCCACAGGGAGCTAGATGGGAGTTAGGGGTATATATTCTAATACGTGTGATTGATTTATCTTAATTTGCACGTCCACAAAAAAGGTTTTGTTTCCATTTCTAATTTTATACTAAAGATGGCAGAATAAATAAATATGACTAGGATAATTGTTTTTGATGTTTTCAAATTGATAAAAAGCCTAGGTTTGTGACTATTACCTAGGTGTTTGCCTAATAGGATAAAGACCTTAATACTTTTTTTTGTTGATTGCGGTGTATTATAGCTATCAACTCTCAATTACCCACCCAATACCTCTCGGTCAGAGAGTGGTTTTTCCCAAATTGGCTTTCTCAAGACTAAATGGATATCATACAAAACAGTTGATAAAAGCTCAAGTCGAGTTATTACTATCTCTAGGTTGAACCCTTTTATTGGGTTAATTAATCTCTTGATTGACCCAATTCCTTGTTAGCCAAGTTTTCCTAGACTAAGTCTATCTTTCTCAAGTAGAGACTAAGTCAAATAGCCATAAACTAATATTTTCAACCATTAATTCCACAAATTAAAGCATGAACTAAGCTAAATAATAAACACCCAAGCATAAACAAGCACTAAGTTAGATACCTATAAGGTTTACACACTAGGGTTGGGTCACAACCTTAGTAAAAATCTAGCTACTCATTCTTGGCAAAAATGCAAGCTTAAAATGATAAAATCTATTGTAAAATACACCAAAATAAAGAAAACTTTCAAAAGAGGCAAAGAAAAACGGCTACAGTAGTTGTTAATGTCAAAACATAACCTAAATTTGTTAAACTCGTCTAAGATAGACAAGGTTGGAAATTTCAGGCAAAAATGCCCTTCAGCGGGTCTGCGGTCGCAAGACAATTTTCTGCGGCCGCACAAATCTTCTGCGGACCGCAATTCAATGAAGCTATGGACTTGGCCTTTTGTTCATCTCTCCGATCTTAAATGCTAGCCCAGCTTTTGCAGCCGCACAATTCATGTGTAGTCCTCAATTTGCTCAAAAGTCTGCTGAGTTTTCCTTCTTTGTATGCGGCTACAGATGGAATTCTGCGGACCGCACATTTTATGCTTCTGTGCCTTTTATTGCCTTGTGCTTAAACTACTCCTTTTTTAGTCGGATTTCATCTTGGGATTCCAACATCCAGTATTCCAGCGATTTTGCATATTCATTAGTTTTGGGAACAAAATTCAATACTTTTAGACAAAAACAAAATCTAAATGGCGCTAATAAGTAATCAAAATCCCCAGTTATCAAGGAGAACGGAGTGAATGGTGTGGATGATTACAGTGTCCCGAGATCATTCATAGCATGACAACGGCTCGCCAAATCAACGATCAAGGAGTTGGAGCAAGCTATATTGATCGAGCACCTACCAAATCGAAAGGTATACCTGGGCACGGGGTTAACCCCTGAGCTCAAGAATATTTTTATTGATTTTCTTAAAGCTAACCCTGATTGTTTTTCCTGGTCCCATCTAGACATGACAGGGGTCCCACCGGAGGTAACCACTCACAAGTTGAGTTTGGATCCGAAGTTCCATCTGGTTAAGTAGAAGAGAAAGCCACAGTCCGAGATCAAACACGCGTTCATCAAGGAGGAGGTATCCAAACTTCTAAAAATAGGTTTCGTCCGGAAAGTTAAATACCCGGATTGGTTAGCTAATATAGTTATAGTACCTAAAAGAGGAAATAAACTAAGTATTTGTGTAGATTATAAGGATCTAAACAAGTCATGTCCAAAGGATTCTTTCCCTTTAACTCACATCGATGAATGATCGATGCGACGGCCACGAGATACTTAATTTTCTCGATGCCTACTCTGTGTACAACCAAATTCGAATGGACCCAGACGATCAAGAAAAGACTTATTTCATAACCAAGTTCGGCACCTACTGATATAACATGATGCCGTTCAGATTAAAGAACGTCGGCGCCACATACCAACGGCTTGTAAACCGGATCAAATTCCTGCAAGCAAAGGACCATTTGAAACATTTAAAGGAAACCTTTGACATATTTAGGAAGTGAAACATGAAGAAAAACCCGGAGAGGTGTGCATTTAGGGTCGGCTCGGGAAAGTTTCTCGGATTCATGGTATCTAATAGGGTAATAGATATCAACCTCGACAAAATAAAGGCCATAGAGGGCATCACCGTAGTGGACAAAGTCAAGGCATTTCAAAGGTTGATCAGGCCGATAGTGGTGTTGGGCTGATTCATCTCGAGATCATCGGACAAAAGTGATAAGTGTGGATTTTAACCACTTATTAGTACCTTCTTGCTTTAGTTTTAGTCCAAAAGTGTTGATTTATCTTCCCAAAACTAATAAAAGTGTGCAAATTGCAGGAAAGTAGGGAAATTAGACTCTAATGAAGAAATCTAATTCAAAAAGGAGTTTTCCGGCTCATAAGGCAAGGAGCGTAATATACCAAAAGTGCGTCCCACAGAAGTATTTCTACGGCTATAGAAGAAAGCACGAACCATATAATTATCTCTACGGTCACAGATCTGGTGTTGAAGCTCAGAAGTTGACTAAAGAAAAGTGCGGACCGTAAACAATTTGTACGGCTGCAAAAAATTGTCGCACTGACAAGAATTCAGAAAGCTCAGAGAGTGTGCAAAACGACCAAGAGTGAAGCCTTTTAGAAGTGCGGACCATATATGGAATTGTGCAGCCGCAGAAGCTGAATTGCAGTGGTAGATCAAATTGTGCCGTTGCAAAATCCCTCAACTTGCAGACTTGAGCAAAGTGCGGACCGCACATGTAATTGTGCGGCCGCAGAACCTCCCGGAAGGAATTTTTATCAGTGAATTTTAGGCCACTATAAATAAATGAGAATCATTCTTTTAGGTCAAGTTTTGTATTTTTTGAGCTGTAGTTGTTGTAGTTTACCACTTTTGGTATTTTATGACCATTTTGGGTTAAAAACACATTACTTTATCATTTTAATTTTGTATTATGGCTATTAGTGCTTCTTCGTTATTTTCTTCCATTTCTACTATGAGTAGCTAGATATTTTCTAGGGTTGTGACCCAATCCTAGTGTGTAAAACTTATGGGTAATTAATCTAATACTCATTTATGATTGGGTGTTTGTTATTAGCCTTGTTCATGCTTTAATTTTAGAACTAATGGTTGCAAATATTAATTCATACCTTTTTGACTTGGTCTTTACTTGAGAAAGATGGACCTAGTGTAGAAAAACTTGGCTAACAAGAAATTAGGCTAGTCAAGGATTTGACTAGCCTAATTAAAGGGTTTGAACTAGAGATAGGAAAAACCCAACTTGAGCTAATTTTAACTATTTGGCTTGATACCTATTTGGTCTTGAGAAAGCCAAATTGGGCAAAATCACTCTATGAAGGAGAGGTATTGAGTAGGTAACTTAGAGTTGAGAGCTATAATCAACCCCGATCACTAAGACAAGTGTTAACGTAATTAACCCATTAGGATAACACTTAGACGACAGTTACATCCCTAGGCCTTTTACCTATTTGAAAATAACCAATAACAATTAATCAATCTTTAGTTTCATTTCTCTAGTTAATCATTGTTAGTATAGTATGTAGAAGTAATTTGAAAAACCATCTTGTTTGGAAGCGAATTTAAGCTATTTCTTCTACACTCATCAAGTGTACACTCTAACACCCACACTTAGCTCCCTAAGGAAATTGACCCCGACTCATAGTTGGGCATTATTCTTCCAACGACCTCTAGCACTCATTGTTGAGTGCATATTGGGAGTGGATCAAAAACCCATTGGTTATTCTCACAATTGAAGAAGAAGAACATTTTTTCTTGGACTCCGCAATGCCATCAAGCTTTGGAAGAACTCAAGTGATTCCTAACGAGCCCCCTTTACTGCACACTCTGAAGGCACACGAATAGTTGTACCTCTACTTGGCGGTTTTTGAGATGGCGGTAAGAGTTGTCCTACTCTAGGAAGAATAAGGTACACAATTTCCTAATTATTATGTTAGTAGAACCTTAGGTGATGCCAAAACAAGGTATCCTTATCCAGAAAAATTAGTGTTCTCCTTACTAAGCGCTTCTAGCAAATTTAAATAGTACCTTCAATGTCATCCCATATGCGTCGTAACCTCTTACCGCTAAGGAAGGTCATGCATAAGCCTGAGCTCTCGGGCCGGCTAGCCAAATAAGCCGTAGAAATTAGCAGGTACGATTTCGAGTATAGACCCCAAACTGCCATAAAATCTTAGATTTTGGTAGACTTTGTGGACGACTTTACGCCAGCCTTGATACACGAAGTCGAAAGGGAATTATAGCCCACCTCGGGGATTTGAACCCTATTCATGTATGGTGCCTCAAACACGAAAGTGTCTGAGCTTGGTATCGTATTAAAACCACTTGTGGGAAACATAATTAGACAATCAATTAGAACTGTAAAATTGACTAACAATGAGGCCGATTATAAAGCTATGATTGCAGGTCTAGAACTAGATAAGAGCCTCGGGGCCGAAGTGATCAAATCCAAATGTGACTCCCTCCTCGTCGTAAATCTAGTCAATGGTACGTTCGAAGTAAAAGAGGAACGGATGCGGAGGTACTTAGACAAATTGTAGGTGACCCTACTGTCACGCCCAAAAATTGAGGGACGAGACCGGCGTCTAACCGGATGATTTCGATCAAGCGGACCTGGATTGGCTTTCCTACCCAATGCGTTACCCCGTGTGCACAATATACATATTTATAAATGGCATAGAAAATGGAATCAAGGTATGAATTTACAACATAATTTCCATTTTCCTCTTTTAAAGCTTCAATCATTTGATAATCCCAAAATTATACAAACTAAACATAACATTTCCATCACGGGACCACGATTTCGAATAATTACAACTACTACCCAAAATATATATACAACCCACACAGTGTCTGCGGAGCCTCTAAAGATACGGAGAAGAGTATATGGATTTGCCGGCAACAAGGCCCCGGCTATACCTTAAAGGAAGAAAATATACAAAATAAGATACCATAGACTACACACGGCCCCGAAAGGGAGTGGGGCTCACCAGAACTGCTGAGGAGATGAAAGGAAGGCACCACTATCGGCGGACTGAGCTACCTGCTATAGAACCACCTACATCCAAATGAAATATGTAGCGTCCCCGAAAAAAAGGGACGTTAGTACCATGGAATAGTACTAGTATATATGGACAAACTTCACTCTAAGTAAAATAAAAACAGTGCACAGATAGGAGGCAGTCAAAGAAACCAAACAATTATTGCACAGAGATACAGAGAATCACAAGTGAGGTTTTCACAGTTTCATATTTCAATTGTTCTCCTGTTGTGGCGCGCAACCCGATCCCACCTTACAATCATATTCCACCCTTATTTCCTCTGTTGCGGCGCGCAACCCGATCCCACCTTACAATCATATTCCACCCTTATTTCTTCTGTTGCAGCGCACAACCCGATCCCATCGTACAATCACATTACACCCTTATTACTTCTCATATTCCACCCTTATTTCCTCTGTTGCGGCGCGCAACCCGATCCCACTGGACATCATTTAAATAGCAACAACAATCAACAATTCAATCACAAGGATTTCTATCATCAAGAGTATAAATCCATAACAACTGAATAGTCATGTGAAATCAAAGGCACAATAATCTCTACCAAGCAGTGAGTCATGTATGGTACGCCATAACCATTTAGATCAGTCAAATAAATTCACTTTTCTTTCCCATCATTTACTACACAGTCCTCAACACTTGGATACATTTAAATTGAGTTTATTACCATTTTCATTCATTTCTTATCACTTTCTTTCATATCGATAAGTTCAAGCCTATAACGAGTCTTCCACATGACAGGGTAAGCACAAAGAATCACATTTCACAATCTCAAGTAGCATGGTGACATGAAAATCAACTAATTCTCAAGTAGCATGGTGACATGAAAATCAACTAAGGCATTCAGAGAACATGATTCGTCATCTCATCACAATAGGACAATCGATTCAAACATAATCAAGCCATGAATTCATACCGAATGCTCGGACCCTAACAAGACGACTCTACAAAGATTAAAGTTAGCCAAACATACCTCGAGTCGGAATTGCCCTTTAATATCTATTCTCAAACCACCGGACCTGCTAACGCCTTCAATCTAATTTACAAGATGACATGATTAGACTTAGAATTTAGAAATCATGAACTCATTTGGGCATTTTATCAAACACTATGTGATCCCTTAGATTAACTAAACCTTTTTTCTAGTGAGAATTTCTCTAACTTACTTCCCTTACTAGATTATGGTAAGTTAATCACATGCATGCAAGGTCTTAACTTTCATTTTCAAGAACCACCCAGGTGTGTTCTGTTTTAACTAGAATCCGAGAATTTAAGGAAAATGGGGTGATAATTTTACCTCATATGGTGAAGAAGACAACGACTGCTCGAAGATTTTCAGGCCTGAGTAGAAATGGAGGACCAATTTGGTGGAGGAGATGGCTTTCTCTCACTAAACTCACTCTCCCTTCTCTCTATTTTAGTCAGGTAGACGTTAAAATGAAAGGGGTAGGTGTTTTATAAGACTGGGGTCGGGTATAAAATTTAGCAATTAGAAGCCCCGAAGTAGGGAATGCGGTCAGGAATGCGATCGCATTCCTGATATACGGTCCGCATTCCTGTCGCGTAAATGGCCTTCAGCTGAGCCAAAAAGAAAATAGGATGCCCAGGTATGCGGCCAATATGTGGTCCGCATACCTGATCTGTGATCGCATAGTGGACCGCGTATCCGCACAATTCTAGAAAATTTTATCTTTTAAGTCCCGGGGTACTTTTTACTTCAAAGAGGTCCGTTTTTAAGAATTTCTACAGTTATAACAACACGGGGACCTACCCGAGCATCTTATTTAGTTAAGAAATTTTACGGGTCTTTACACCTACATCAATTCAAGGAATGGACTCTACAACATGTACCTCGGGATCAAAAGAGTGAGGTCGATGCACTGGCACACTTGGGGTCGTCTGTCGACTCCGATGAATTTGCTAAAAAATAATCTCATAGGTTCATTTTATTCATCAATTTCATCGCCAAAATTACCATTCATCTTCTCTCTCAT
The DNA here is from genome assembly GCA_005239525.1 of Nicotiana knightiana. Classification (NCBI taxonomy): domain Eukaryota; kingdom Viridiplantae; phylum Streptophyta; class Magnoliopsida; order Solanales; family Solanaceae; genus Nicotiana; species Nicotiana knightiana. The sequence goes on along the minus strand of ML397330.1, from coordinate 119,599 downwards.
TTTCTCAAAAGTACTATTCATGCCATGAACTAGAGTTTTATAATCCAATATTTCAATCATTAAAACTTGTAACAAATGTTGCAGATACTTCGAACTACTCATAATAAACGAGTTTGAAGTACTAGAATTACCTCTAGTAGATCAATCTTGAAAAATCACAACTTTCGTGATTTCTGTGTTCTTGAGGATTTGATTATGTAATCTAGTATTTGTATGTAAGAATGATATTAAAAATCATGTATATTGAGTATGAATCAACCCAAAATATCATTAACAACTTACCTTAGTTGGTTCGACTGTTGAGCTTAAAATCGCCTCTTGATCTCAAGAACCCTAACCCTAAAAGCTCAAAATATTCTCTCTTCCCGACCTTGTACATGTAGTCCCAAATTTATGGGTTTCGGATGCTTCCCCGGGCACTACGCGTCCCTATTTCACTCTTCCTCCAAGCCCGGACGCTATGGCAGTACTTCGCCGCCGGCCTTTAGTAATTTAAGCATAACTTCTTGTAGGAATGTCCAAATGATGGACGGCTTAAAGAATTAGAAACTAGACTCAAATATCTTTCATTTGATAGGTTGTTCACCACATAAAACCTTATATATATATATATATATGCTCGTCCAAAGTTAGGCCTTGCGACTCATGTGGAACTTTAGTCTATCATGTAGTTTCCAACTTTACTTCAAATACACCTCGTACACTTGTTATTATGTTCATGGGATATATTTCATATTATTAACACTCGCATATAAATAAATATAATTAGCGCATGGCAGACCTCTTAATGACCATATAATATTTTGAAACTTTTTTTCTAGGGTGCTACAATACTCTCTCCCCTCGATTCTGTTGATTGGAGGTCTTCTCGACTTTGAAGTCTTTCTAGGGACGAAGCTCTTTAAAGGAGGCTCTAGGGCCACCTCAAGAATGGCCACCCCGACATCCGTGGCCAGGTTGGAAGTTGAAGGGACAGTCTGTTGGGGCATGAATTTGGAAGTTTTTGCCATCTGATTCTGTAGAATATGAAGGTTTGAAGGTAAGGATGAAGGATTGAAGATGAGGATGAAGATTTGAATATAAGGATGAAGGCATGAAGGCCTAACTGGAAGATTTGAAGCGGGAGTATGGACCTTTGAAGATAAAAATATGAAGATCTAGAAAATAATGGATGAAGGTTTGAAGGGACCAGAAATAAGTGACTAATTCGGGGGTAACTCAAGTAAATCTGGAAACGGAAAGTAAAAAATTTAAAAAGGGGTCGAAGCTTTTATAGAGAAAGGGTAATCAATGCATGACGTTTCGCATTCGAGGACGTTCAATCGATGGATAACTGTTTGAAGTCAGAACTACACGACTGATAGGGCGTTTTGCTAACCCGTCAACTCGGTTGTAGCATATGGAAGAAGAAACCGGGGTCAATTTAGCTCTTCTCGTCGCTTCGATTAATCTACTCTCCGGGAAACGAGGGGACTATCTGTGTACGGGTAGAATTGGGGGTAAATTTTCCCCGATTCCTCGATGAAGGAACAAAGGGGAAACGTGACTCGAAAGGATTATAATCGAGGCCCAGGAGCCCCTCGTATTGAAACTCAGGATGAATAAACGATGCAACTGAGATCGAACACGGTGAAATGACGGACCCGGGCCAAGTATAGCTTTTGGACCTCGGGGGACGAGGTAAACAGTGCCAAATGACAAGCAGGGGGCATTAATATTCGCCCTCAATCGGATATTACGGCGCAAATCTCGTTCAGTATCAAGTGTTGTGAGCATGTGATTTTTGCTCGCCGTATCGTCCTATAAAAATCCCAATAAATCAATGGACTTTATGAATTATGTTAATTTTTCGGTAACTAATTGTGAATTACTTGAATTGTTTGCATAGCCATAATTCATCTTTCAAAATTATTAAAAATTTTGCATTAATATTATCAAGGAATTATGAAGTTATTATTTATAATTAATTAAATAATAGACGAGTGACGAGTATTTAACATAATGTCATTTTAATAACTAATTACTATAAAAATTAATTATTTTTATTCGATAAATCATAGATTTAATTAAGAATATATAATTGGTTATTTTATTCTTAATTAATATGTAAATAGATGAAAAATAAGGTTTAAAATTAATTGCTAACATTTGTTGGATTTGGACTTATTTAGGTTCTTTAGTTAATTGAAAAAAAAGAAGCCAATTTCGGATCTGGGCTTGAAACTACTCAGGCCCAAACCAATCCCTACAAATGAACAACCCAGCCCAAATCCCTTTACCCGGCCTGTCCCAGCACCCCCCAAACGACCCCGTTTTGGTTTAGTCAATTAAATCCTGGCCATTGATCGAAATAGATCGAACGGCCAGGAACTCACCCCCCTCTAGTATATCTATGTCCTAACCAAACCCCACCCCCCTCATTTGCAAGTATTACACCCCTTTCCCCTCGTCCGTCTCTCTCTCTCATCTCTCTAAACCACAAGCCCTAGCCGCCACCCTCCGCCCGCCGGAAATCGCCTCCGGCAGCGGAGTTTCTCTAATCGACCCCAAATTCACACCAGTTAATCCTCACCCTCCCCTCAACCCCGTCCTGTTATTAGTTTCTTCAAAAACCACGCCAAAAACCTCCAATCTTAGATCTAAGAATCCATAAACCCAAGTTCACCCATGCTGACTAGAGACCTACAATAGCTTCTACCTATATGGATCGATAGCTCTCATTGAGGGCTATTGATTCATGTGGGTTGAAGTTGTTTTCAAACCCCGTTGGAGTCCGGCAAGGTCCGGCGACCTTCAATTTTTCCAGTCCAAGTACCTTTAACGCGTATCTCCTCTCCTCTTTATTGTTTCTATACACCATTAAGACAAAAATCATGCTAATCGCTGTTTTCATTTATGTTTTTTATGCTCAATCTGTTAATGTCTTCTTTTACTGTTTTCTTCTGAATTTTCATGCTTTGATTAGGTAGAACCCATGTTTAGGTTTTAGGATTTTCTGTTAATCATTAATTAATTAGATTTTCTGCCTATTTCTCTATTAAAAGTTAATTACAAATAGTTAGTTTAATTGATTCATATTCAGGTTATTCAGATTGTTTGTTTACTGTTTTTCCCCAAGTGATATGGCCCCCTTTTCGATTATTTGCTTCCCTGCTTACTTGAATAGGTTAAATTAGGTTAGTCTATTGATTGTCGATTAATTAGGTTAGTACTTGATTCTGAACCAGTGAACGGTCATGAATCAATCAAGGTGACAAAATTTCTAGAAATACCTAGGTTTAATAACTAGCTAAGTCTCTAATTTTAGTCAAAGTAGTCGAGTTAAATTAGCTCAAGTAAATCAGTTAACCTAGGCTTAAGAAATCAAACTCATAGACTTAAATTAATTAACAAGCTATTAAACTAGAATTAACACCTAGTAATGAAATTAACTTAAACTCAGGTTTCTAATAAGTATGGTTGGAAACCAACTCTAAGAAACTAATTAAGCTAATTGTCTAACCTAACTTCCTAAAAAGAGACTAGACTCCTAATTTTATTAAGGGTTAAGTATAATTTACTAAGTTAGAATGAACCAACACTAGTTTACCTCAATCTCAAAACAGGTCCAAAATCAGTAGGGATTAAGCACCCTAATTAATCAGGTCTAACAACTTAATTATTTTTATTTGATCTAAGACAACTAGTTAGGTTCAATTGTGCATTTGAGTTAACTAAGCTTCAGAATAATTGATTCACTTAGTCTCACATTTAAATGATTCCAACTTCTTCAATCTAGAAATTAACTTAGGTAGCTTCTTAAGTATTTAACTAAAAATAAAATCTGTTTAAAACAATTAGTTTGAGGTTAATGGACTAAAACAGATTCATTTGACCTAAGTTAAGAGAACTGAGTTGACTAACCTCCATTAAGTTTAATTAAACTGTTGATTAAATGAACTAAACATAGTATGCAAACCAACTCTAGGCATTTAATCAACTAACTTTTAATTAATTAACTCAACCTTAGTTAAGAACAACTAGTTGTCACCCAAAGGGATCTAACTAGTGTTAGTTAACTATAGTTAAACAATAACCCAAGCAGGTCTAACCCTGGTTACTTAATGGTAATTTCAGAGACTTCAAGGGGCATATTAGGAATCCTAGGTGAGGGAATCTTGGTTGTAACAACCCAAAAACCTTCTAGACTTTTGAAATGAGATTTCTTAAGGGTATTAGGGTCATTATAGTGGCTAAAATTTTCAGGAATAGGGGCAGTTGTCCCAAAGGATAAGGGTGACAGCTGTATTGGTACTATTTCCAGCTTATTGGATAAGGAATATGCTGAGCATATCCTATCCCAAATGCCCCTATATACACACACACTTTTTACCACTAGAAGGGATTTTTTTGGACTCTTCTTTGAACCTTTTGGAATGGAAAATACAACTTTGACTACTAAAAGACTTGAAAAACAGAAACAAAAAGGATTTGCAGTAGGAGTGGGAAACAATCTGAACTTAGGTTGTCTTGTAGCTGTGATTTTCTTTCCTAAAGGACTTGGTTTTGTTGTTGCCTTGATTCAATCATTTGTTATTCAAAAATCATCTTTTCCTGGATTTCTTTACTGTGATCTTCTTGCTGCTCGTGGGTGTTGTTTGTTGCTGCTAGGTTTCTCTTCCTTTTTGCTGATTTCCATCTGCCTGAACTTTATTTGGTCAGGCTTTCTGTTGTTATCTTACTCTTAAAGGTATGTAAAACTGAGTTTTTTTTATGAAATATGAAGACCTGAAATCTATTGTCCTTCCTCCATGAATCTGTATTTTTATTTGTTTAGACCTATTTTTGTATAAACTTATATGCATTAATCTCTGAATTTTACATAAGCCTGTTTCATCTTAAAACTGTCTTTTATATGACTGAGCAATCATTGGTTGTGTTGGAAAACAGCATCAAAGGGCAATGAACTTAACCTCCAATGGTTAAGTTCATCCTATAAAGATGCTTAAATACTAGTCTGGTTTAGGTTTTAAATATCTAGATATTGTTATGAAACAGCACTAGGGTAGATGAATTTGACACTCTATAATGGTCAAATTCACCCCATATTAGGTGCTTAAACAGTAGTTTGTCACCCCTTAAGGGTACAAAAATGGGTAACCAACAGTGGCTTGAGAGTAGGGAATCTGAACCCTTCAAATGGTCAGATTCACCTTCTCCAAAATGCCCAAAGAATCAAAAATCACAGAACAATTATGAGATGAATAGGACCTCTATGGAGTTGAATCTGACCCCTTTCTATGGTCAGATTCAGTCCATAAAAGGCAAGAACCTATTCTTTCAAAAATGATGTAAGAACATCATCAAGGTTGGGTCAAACCCCTTTATGGTATGACTCATCATGTGAATGCTTAAGAACCTATTCGTATTACTGTCCAAGCAGCAATGTTGGACTTATAGTTAAAATGCTCTTATTTGTGTCCTCTTGGTCATTAAAGGGACCCAGTAAGCAAGTGTCTATGGAGATCTAAACTTAGGTTAGTGTGGCATTATGAGATGGAAAGTCTGACCCATTCATGGTCAGATTCACCCAATAATAATGCATAAACAGTTGTAGAGTAATTAGATTATCATTACAAAGGTATTAAGACATGAATCTGAACCCAATAAATGGTCAGAATTATGCTTTAAGAAATGCCTAAGGAATGTGTATGAGTAAGAAAATGGCCAGAAGAATATGGATTATCAGCTCGCACAAGAGCAGCAACGAATCTACACCATTCTTTTGTGGTTATCTTTACATTTATTATTGAGAATGTACAGTAGAAAACAAGGATGTAATAGATTAGTTTTCTTCTGCATCAGTTGTAAAGAACGGACTGAACTGAAATTACAATTGGTTTATGTCTTTTCTATTTCATAAAACTAAGTCAGCTTTTCATTTTAATAATTACTGTCATCATCTGTTTATGGTCAAAAACCCCTTCCTTTTTTTTTTCTTGTAAAACCTCAATATAAATGTGTGATTAAAAGAGTTCATCTTGAGAGCTCCAGATTTGAAAAAAAAAATCTTGCTTTTCTCCACAAAAATTCCTGCGATTTTACAAAAGATAACAAAAAAGGAAAAATCTTAGCTTTCGTCTCCAAAACAAGCTGTCTGATGAATAGGTATAAAGTTTATGGTTCAAACGCGCTCGTATGAAGCTTGTAAACACCTCATATCCGTTAAATCTTAAGAAAAAATACAAATGGAAATCTGCCTCTTCCATCAGCCTTATATGTTCTGAAATTTTCCGAGTTTGCAATATTTAAATAGCATAAATATAAGTCGTTTAGGAATCAATTAAAGACCGCACCATAGCTATATATGCTCATTTGACTGTTTAAATAAATGATTTGCCAAATTAATATTTTGACTTTCTCTATATGATGGCATGACTTTCTTTATAGATGCATAGTTTCCTATCCTTTTTTTT